>PVJX010017847.1:0-37585 GCA_004027295.1 Dolichotis patagonum
TTTTTTTCTACTTCTTTCTTAGTCTCTACTCTGTTAATGTCTGCTCTGATCTTTATAATTTTCTCCCTTAATTTGGCTTTGGGCTTGACTTGTTCTTATTTTTCTAGAAGTTTGAGGTGAAGAATCAGGTTGTTTATTTGTGGTCTTTCTGGTTCCCTGATGTGGAAATTCAACTCAAAGCATTTCCCTTTAAGGACTGATTTCATTGCATCCCAAAGGTTCTGGTAAGTTGTATTTGTATTTTCATTTGATTGTAGATATTGTTTAATTTCTTCTTTAATTTCTTTTGTGAACCATTGACTTTTCAGCTGTGTGTTATTTAATTTCCATGTGTTTGTGTAGTTTTTGCAATTTCTTTTGTCAATAATTTCTAGTTTCATCAGATAGTACTCATGAGACAATTTATATTGTTTTGCATTTACTAAGCATGTTCTGTGGGATGTTATATGGTCTGTTTTAGAGAATTTCCTGTTGAAGTTGAGAAGAATATTCTGATGTTGCTGAGTGCAACACTCTACATGCCTACTAAGTTCATTTGTTCACAAGTTTGAGTCAGTTCTGTTATTTCTTAGCTGATTGTCTGTTCAGTGGATCTCTTTGTGTCAATGGTATGTTAAAATCTACCATTACAATTTTGTTATTGCTTATTTGATCATTCATTTTTACTAATATGTATATTACATAGTCAGGTGCTCTCATATTTGACATATATGATTATTCTCTCTTCCTCTTGAAGTTTTCTCCTAAGTAACACGTAGTGACTTCTTTATCTCTTCTGAGCATTTTTAGTTTGAAGTTTCCATTGTCTGCAAACAAAATAGCTACCCTTACTTTTGGGGGAGTTCCCATTCCATGGAATATTGTTTTCCATCCTTTGACTTTCAGTCTATGAATTTCCTCTTGGATTAGATAGGCTTCTTTCATACAGCATGTAGTTGAATGTTTTTTCTTGATCCATTCTGCCAGTCTGTTTCTTTTAATTGGTCAATGGAGGACTTTTACATTAATACTTATAATTTGTTGATGTTCTTTGAGTTGTAGTTATTTTTATGTCTATCTACAATATCTTTCAGTATTCTTTGCAGGGTTGGTTTAATAGCTATGAGGTTTTCCAGCTGTTCTTTGTCATGACAGTATCATTTCTCCACCAATTTTGAAGGATAGCTTTGCAAGGAAGATCAATTTGAGTTAGAAGTCAGTTTCCTTTAGTATCTAAAACACTTCACTCGATGCTCTTCTTGACTTCTTGTGTGTGTTGAGAAGTCTGTTGTTGTTCTGACAGACATTCATTTACTGGTTATTTGTTTCTTTTCTCTAACAGCTTTTACTGTTCTATTCTTATGTTGAATTTCTGGGATTTTAATTATTATATGTCTGGGTGTAGTTTTATTTTGGTATTGGCTAATGGAGTTCTATATGCTTCATTTATCTGTATGTTAATTTTCTTTCCCATGTTTGGAAAATATTCAGCTATTATTTCTATAAACAGCCTTGTAGTATAATTTGTGTTGATACCTTTCTTGTTTACATTTATCAATATTATATTGTTTTTCTTTGCATCATCATGCAGCTGTTGAACTTTTATTTCCTGATTTCTTGTTATTTTTAAAATATCTTTCCTTTCTTGTTCACTAGCTGCAATCTTATTTTTGAAGTGTGAAAGTCTATCTTTACATTCATTGAGGCAATTTTGCCAGATATCAAAGAAATTTTTTGATTTCTTGGATATCTCCTTGATTCTGTTACATGCATTATATTGCTTTCTTATACTGTTCATTCAAAGTTTCCATCTTTCTGAAGTGCTCCTCAATTTTTCAATTATGTCTTCTCTAGATGTGTTCAGCATTTCTTTTATTATGTTCATCATTCCTTCTTTTACTTGGCAGATTTTTCTAAACTTAGTTCTTTGTAGCTTCATGGAGATGTTTCTTTACTTAAGTTGTGATCATTTCAGAAGTTTCATGTGTATGGCTTACATTTTCTTCAATGTCCATGTCTCCTAGGTTTCTTTGGGATGGGCTGGAGGTTTGAGATTGCATTCTGCTCTTTTATTTTTTCATCTTCCTATATTACCTTAGGGAAGCTGAATGCAAGGTCTCAGTTATTTCCTGGGTTGTGGGTGTCTGTCCATACTTTACAGAGCTCCCTCTTTTGAGTGGAGGTGTTTAGCCAGGTCTTGTTAGGACCCTGATGGACTTCAAGCCTCCTCAAATGAAATGAGTACACAGGGTGAACTTTCCGCCAAATCCACATAACACTCCAAAGCTCTGAGGCTGCATGAGGTTCCTGAGCAGGACTCTACTAGGATCTGAGTGGTGTGCCAATACTGAACAGCTAGATAAAGCATATATTGCAGGTCTTTAGCTCATGCCAGTTTGAGCACACTGTGTGGGGCCCTACCAGGTTCCCAGCAAGCTTCCTATCTTGCATGACTATGTGGAGATTGCTGTGTAAGCCTTTGTCTCATACCACTCAGTGCAGGCAGTTCCCCTGCTACTTAAGGTTGCTGGATGGGTCCTGAGTAAGTTACTTAAAATGAAGATATGCATAGAGAAAAACAATCTTGCTGAGTTGTTTCTAGAGCTAAGTCTTGAGAAAGTATGCTGCCTCTGGCACTACACCAAAGTTTAGTAACAATATAATCAATTAATAAGTTTCAATAGGCATTTTTATATTGCTGATGAACTGAATTCTGAAAACTTTCTTTAAATACCTGTCTACCACCAATGAAATATTTTGATGTGCACTTTTTACCTACCTTGCAATCTGAAGTATTATGAGTTTTTCTATTTAATATTCCTAGGATAGTAATTTATTTTTGTGGTTGTTTCCTCATTGATGTCAACTTTTGATGTACATTTTCTTCATAGCATTTTATATCTCTGAAATTCTGAGAGTATAAATTAAAGGGATTAACACAGAATTTGTCATAGTATAAAATACAGCCACAGCTTTTTATCAGTGGAGAAAGTGGCCACTGTGTGCAAGTACACAAATATGCAGGGTATGAAGATGACCACAGTGATGGGAGAGACACAGATATAAAGGTCTTTGTGACTTGTCTCCAAGCTGCCAGATTTCAGAGTGTGTGGGATGATCAAATAAGAGATCCTAAAGATAAAGAAATCGAAAGAACCAATGAAAACACTGTTGGCTGTGTTAAAGAGACCAAGAATATAGGTGTGCACACCAATGAGTTTCAACAAAGGATTCAAGTCACAAATAAAGTGGTTTATGACATTGAGGTCTCAGAAGGTGCAGCCACATGGTAAGTCGGTTCTGAATAGTTACATACACAAAACCTCGTGTCCAAGACACTCCCACAAGAAAGCTAAACAACTGTTTGTTGATGATAAGCACATAGTTCAGGGGTCTACAAATGGCCATATAGCATTTATAGGCCATCACTGTGAGATGATATCAGCAACACCAAAATATGCTTGGCAAAGATTTCAGTCATGCACCTACTAAAAGAGATGGTTTCTTTGAGAGACAAAGTATCAGGTGGCATTTCAGGAGTCATGGATGAAGAGCAGAAAACATCTGTAATGGATAAATAGACAGGAATATGTACATGGGTGACCATAGGGCTCTGCTGGTGCTGATGGTTATTAAGATGAATGAGTTACTCACAAAGATGACCAGTTAAACAATTAAAAATGTAAAATTTTCTGAAGCTGCATATTTTGAAGCAAACCCAAAAGGATGAACTCAGCCACATTATTCATGTTAATTCTGAATTTAGTTTATGGGAAAGATGATTATTCAAGAGAAAAGCCATGTCCAATCTCAATATTTTCACTTAGTGAATAAATATATCTTTGGATGCTTCATTTTTGCTAGTTTAATAAGAAGATAAGACAAGCAGAAAATTATTTATTTATTTATTTATTTATTTATTTATTTATTTATGAGAAAGGTCTCACCATGTATCCCAGGCTCTCCTCAAGCTGACTAGTTAGCCCAGCCTGAAATCAAGACTTGTGATTGTTCTATCTCAGCCTTCCAAGTGCTGGGATATCAGATGTACATCATGACTTCTGTCATAACTTTTTAAAATATTCTACAGTTGAGAATTTGAGAGTTTTATTTTTAACTTTATAAATTCCCAGTATAATTTCAATTATGTAAAGTAAAAATGAAGAAAATGTGAAATTTCATAAATCAGAAAGAAAAAATATAATTAGCAATGTTCATGAGCCAATCTATGATCTGGCCAAATACACATGCATGTGCACACACACACACACACACTTGAAAGTGAGTGGACATACACATCAGAGAAAAATCCAAATTGTTTTGCTAATTGGAAGTCATGCACAAACACTCAGAGACTCACAGAGACCATTTCATGAGCCACCTTTCGTCCTTTACTGCCTGTTTGGTGATTTCTCACTTCATTCCCACTGCATGGTGTTGCACCATCCCATCTCTGCTCTGTGATAAACGTCCATGACAGCATTCACAGCAGGGTCTTGGGCTCACATCTGAGTTCTACACTGTGGGTCTTTGAAGGTAAAACATTCTGTCTTACTGCAGTTATAGTTCTGTTTATTTTTGTATCCTTAGTGCTGACCAAAATGTATATATTCATAAAATACATGCTGAGAGTGTGAGAAAAAAACCAAAGGCATTAAGTGGGGACAATAAAGGATAAAATGAAGTTTAGAATGAAATAAAGAGCAAAGAAACAGAAACAGACTTAAAATAGAAAGACATAGTTGAAGTCTGGGGTCTAAGCACTGCTAAGTAGATTGCATTAATTCCTTTGATGTCTCTGTGCTTTGTTTAGTTGTTAATAGAAGGATAAATAAATTTATAGGATTGTTGTGAAAATAAACATCATTCTCAACTTTCCACACTTGTTACATAATGAAAGTGTCACTAAACAAAAATTTAATAATTTTCTCTAAATATGTCTAAAGCACAAAAACTCTGGTCTTTTTAAAAATTCCCTATTATGTTTCAAAGATTTGTAATTGCATTCTTATATCAGAAGCCCACTATCTTTGTTACCATATAGTTACTCTAAATGGAATTTAAGTTGTGAATTTCAAGGTAGGTGTTCATGTTGCACAGTCTGTTAGATTTATTCTAAGATTTTTTTTTATTTTTTATCATTTGTATTAGTAATATGTATTTTCAATACATAATTGTATTCATTGTGTGGAATTAGTGCATATGCATGTCAAATCTTGACCATTTTATTCCATTCTCCTTCCTTTCCTATCTCCACAAAGTCTATCTCCCTGTCTCTTAATCTTTTATTTTGCTCCTCGAATTATTTATTTTCTGGATTTGTCTTATAAGAGAAACTGTGAAATATGTAAACTTCTGTGTCTCATTCATTTCAATTAATATTATGGTCTCCAGATTCATCCATTCTCCTACAAATGACTCACATCCATTCTTTGATATTACTAAGTAATACTGAACTGTGTGTATTTACATTTTCTTTATCTATTGATACATACATAAACTACCTACAAGATTTAGCTGGTATGAGTTGTGCTCCTATAAGCATGGGTAGACATGTATCACTGCAAAGTGCTGTATTTAATTATTTTTGGGAAGACATTCGAGAAGGTAGAGCTAAGTTTCTCAACACCAAAATATAGCAACATTAACTAGGCAAGGTGATAGACATAATAAACTTGCTTGTGAAGAATATCTTACACTCACATACATATCGAACACCGAGTAGTATATCTTATGTATAGATGTTTATTTTGTCAATTAAATCTCAGTAAATGAGGGTGGTGGTGGAAAACATTATAGATTTTGGAATCACATACTTTACAAGAGATGGTATTTATTTTATGTCTTACCTATCCTAGATCTCAAATGGTAGGTAGATACGGGGCTTCCAGAAGAGTTTTAATATTGATAAGAAAACAGAAACTCCATCTGAACCATAGGTCAACTGAGGAATTGGAACAGAGGTCCTCAAGTTGGATTTATGTCACCTTAATATTTACATGGCATTCATTTTTTTTTCACGACTCAAGGTCATAGGGAGAAAAGGAATTCACATGCTCATGTTCTGAGGGTAGTGAATACAATTCTTCATTGAAATATACTTTTTCAAAATGTGCCTCTCCAAAATATCTGCCTCTAAAACAAAGACATTCTGTCAAATGAGATGATTAATTCCTGGGAGAGATACTAGCAGCTATAAAACAAGTTTCCTAAATTTTATTGGAAACTTGTGTAAATATCTATATAGTACTAGGTGAATAACTTTTATTAGCATCTCCAGACTCAAGATTCATCATGAGTAGACTGAGTCATGTAAATTTCTTTCATCCATGCTTCCAGTTTGACCTAAAGGAAATCAGAGCTTTGCACAAAATATCATTTCTCTACAATATTTCATGTATATATATTAAAACTGCATGTCTCAGCTTTTCTCTGAAGTTTTTTTGGGCCTCAAGTATAAAAAAGAATATCTAGATTTATAGTCTTTAACAATTGTTGATTTGATATCAAATTATCTGAATGATTTTTTCCTAAATGCAATGTATCAGTCATATTTAAGATTACCTAGTCCAAGAGGAGGTCAGCATGGAGTTGAAACAAATGTGAAGATCTCAAAACACCATTGAAATCATGTGTGGACCCCCACCAGACTGGAACAGCCAGACCCTAGTATCACCCTGTGAGTCAGCAACATTCACTGACTGGGAATAAAGAGAATAAAGGACACATCAGTGAGTAAACCCAGTCTTGGAACCAACACCAAATGTGGACTCTCGTCAGACTGGAACACCCAGACTCTAGCCGCTTTTGGCATGCAGGCCAACAAACGGGAAGTATCATCCCACAACTCCCACCCCACCCCCACTTTAAGGGACCACCTTATCCAGAAAACACAGGCTGCAATGATAGCTATCAAGGTGAAATATAATTGGATGTCTGTGGTGCATTAGTGTTCCACTAGCATTGCAGGTATAAGGCCAGTGGTCTGATCATGGGTTCAGATTGGTAAGCAGGGTGACATATATGGGGTATCTCCTTCTGAGGGTAGCAGCAATTGTTGATTCCCTATGGTCTTGATTTGGAAGTAATTTATCATTTCCATTGTTTTGTTGGGTTGGGGTTTATTCTCTTTTCTTTTGTTTGACTATGTCAAATCTGATGGCAGGAACAGCTATTTCAAAGAAATAGCAAGTAATATTATGGCAGAAATGTTGGATTTTCTCTTGGCACGAAATCATTTATTGCATTCATTGTCTTGTTTTCATCTTATTTTATTGATTCTATTCTATTCTATTCTATTCTATTCTATTCTATTCTATTCTATTCTATTACATTCCATTCCACTGCACTCCACTCCACGCCACGCCACGCCACTCCACTCCACTCCACTCCACTCCATTCTATTCTATTCTATTCTATCCTATCCTATTCTATCCTATTCTATTCTATTCTATTCTATTCTATTCTATTCTGCTTGATTTTTAATACAGCCAAAGTTAGCTGCAGCTACTTTGATGACATCAAAGGGCATTATGGTAACTATTATTGATTTCATATTTTAGGCCTATATCTGTTACACTGGTATTTTTTGATTGGTTTTATTCTGTTTTATCTTCTTTAAAATAAATTTTAAAAATCATTGAAATCACCTAATAGAACTAGAGTAAGCTTTCCAGTAGTGCTTATATTTGCAAAATATTACTTTCCTTATATGGTAACAGTTATTTTTCAACACTTCAAATATAATAATGGAAATTTTTATCTAATCCTAATTCTATGATGTATAATTGGTAAGTATAACGCACAAGACTTGGGAATTGAAAACTTTGAAGTTCATAGAATTGAACAATTTTTAGCATCCAACATCTGAAATTAGGTAGCTTCAATTTGTTGTGAGACATTTTTCTTAATAATCAACTGAAATCTTCAAAAAAAATTGAAATGCATTTCATATATTCAAAAGCCTTAAATAGAGATATTAAATATTATAAGTCATCTGGAGTTATAGTTCACATACAACATGGAGAATATTCCCAGAGATCTGCTACTGTGGACAACAGGAGTTACTGTAGTTTCTTTGGGAGTGTTACTGAAGATGACCATTTCTAATCATAGTGGATGATTACATATTTCTTTATTATTGCTGCATTAGCAGTTCTCTGTTTGTCATAAGTATAGGATCATAATAATGAATGCAAGTCCTCTATATGTTTACCCTTCTGTGGTGACTATTTTCATATATATTTCTCCTTTCAATATTCATAGTGAGTTGAAAGATGTATATTTTTATTTTCAAATCATAGGTGAGTAAGCAAAGATATATCATACCAAGACAAAGTAAATTTCAAATAGAAAAATAAGATTCCAATCTAGATTTTGGGTTCTATTTATTACTACCATAATTTTTGTGGTATTTTGGAGAAGAGTCTGGGAATCTGAGTTTTTCAATAGTCTTAGAAAAAAATAAATGGAGCTCTGATAGGGACCAAGACAGGAGATTTTTCTCTGAACACAAACTACATTTTTTTCAATTTGAGTGTTCCAAGATGTCATTATGTGTATGTTTACACACTAATGAAAAGATTCCATAAAATGTTGCCTCTGGAGTAGCATTAAAATAACTATGTTTCTCCTGACCATATAAAAAGAAAATTACTAGTTCAAATGCATATATTATAACAATATGGGGTATAGGGCAAGAATTTGAAATTTTAAAATAAGAAAAGCTGATAATTAATCTTGGCTCCACCCCTGATTACCTGCTAGAATTCTACAGAATTGTGAACTTCTGAGCTTCTATTTTTTAATGTGTGAAATCAATATGAAAATCATAGTAGCAATTCTCATAATGTTGCAATGAGGAGTAAACCAAGAACTGTCTCTGAGAAAATACAATAAGTGTTTTGTAGTGTTACATAACATTGTCTGGGTTATTATATTAACATTTAATCTTTTTAATTTTGGCTCCTTTGAAAAATATATTAAAGAATACTAACCACGTAGATCATTGTAAGTGTTGAATGGGACTTTGCATGCAGATATCTCGGAGTTGTACCATGAGTAATCATTTGATATATAAAAGTATGTATTATTAGCACTTGTAATCAGATTTAACAATAAGCATTATAAATTATTCTGTAATTGCCTTACCACTTTTATATTCCTTTCACAAATGCCCTCTTACTGATGTCAAATACTCCAAGTACCCTACATTTCAGTTTCCACCTTCTGTTCACTAAGTCAACCTAAAACTTCCTCAGTCAGGCATGTGATCACCTTTGCTTGGATGATATCTAAGAATTTTGTTTCTTCAATTTTCTCTTTCCATTCATATTATCTGTTACGTCTCTAAGTTGTTGCATTTTTAAAGAGACAGAGAAAAATTTTGGCATCCATGACCTCTATATGCCTCATTATGCTACATTTTCAGGCTTAGGTGCTATGAGGCACACAATCTACTACTTGGAGTGATCACAGATGGTTACATGCACACACATGGCCTCTCTTCTCTGTGTTCACAAAAGTTCCTTACATGCACACTGTTAACAGAGGAAAAACACTTTGGGTGATCTTCAAGAATCCCTACTCTTCTTTCTATCTTAAGAAAAACCTTCCTAGTGTTCACAGTTTGTTGTATGTGCCTGTAATTCCAGCACATGGGAAGCTGTGCAAAAATTTCCCCTTGGGTTAAAGCTGGACTGTGACTTCAAAACCAACTGAAAATATGTAGCAATACTCTATCCCCCCCAAAAAAGGAAAAATATATAATGTTTAGCCTGATAGGATACAAATATTCATCATTTATTAATTCAGCTATTATATTTAAGACATCATGGAGTTTATTCAAGTTCCATGAGGAATTTAAAATTATAATGAAAGTTTACTGATCCTTATATAAACCTAAATGCAGATATAGATGTAAAAAAAGAAGCAGGTACTGATATAAATGTAGATATAAATATATTCCTTGTTTACTTACATGAAATATTTCCTGTGGGTATGAAGAACAGAAGTCTATCTTCCTAGTTATTTTAAAGTTTTCTATGGTAGTTCATGAGATATAATATTTAGAAAATAGTTGTACATGTGAGTTTACTTAAGTTACTGAAGAAATAATGTCAGCAACCAATTATATAAATGTTCACAGACTGTAATCAGTTTTATTTCTATTTTATGCTTAAATTTTATTCTTTAGATTATATATTTTTCCTGTTCCCTACTAAAATGAATGAGTTTAAATTTTAAATGAATGATATCTAAAATATCATTAACCAAATAATGGTTAAAGATATCTAAAATATCTTTAACCAAAAAATAAAAATTCTGTATTTTAATTAAAATCCTCTTTGGCCATCACCCTCTTTATTTCTATACGGGACTATATTTCCCTCCATACCTTCTCCTATTCATCTCTCAGCACCCAGGTACTCATTGGTATCCTGTGGATTTGAGCTTTTAAACATCTCATCATATTTTGATACTGTTTGTGTATATTTTTATAGTTCTGACAGATGGACAAGCTTTTTAATTTTGTTTTCACAAGGCTGATGAGTGAGTCTCGTTTAATTTGCAACTTTCTGACTCAAAAGTGTTGGAGAAATTTTATTTGTATTATTAATTGTTGTAAATTTATTTCTGTACATTCTGTACATTGTAAGGGTTTGGCCTTCTTTGAAAATAGTGTAATATATGGAACATATGTAGAATATAATTATATACATATATGTGTGTATATATGTATATATATATGTGTATATATATATATTATATATATATAAACATTGTGCCACTTTTTAAAATAATTTGTGCATATGGAATCTGGTCATATAAAATTTTTAAATTCATTACATACTTCTTTAAATGTTTATTTCAGGTAAAAATTCATTCTCCCATGTAACTAGTACTTCAAAATATATTTTTCAATAATTTCCCCAGATATATATGTATGTCTTAGTCATCAAAACAATATAATTTTGTGACCAATGAGATAATATTTTTCTCAAGTAGAAATTGAGGGTTCTAACACCACTTACCAAAAATATCAATATTTTGCAACTTTAACTAAACATAGATTCAAATGTAATAAACTCATGTTATTTTATTGCCATTTTTGAACACTGCCATCTGCTTCTTCTGAAATTTCTTCCATTGTCACACTTACACTGTACTTGGATACCTGAAAACGAATGCTCACTCATTTGTTCTCTTTAAAAAATTAGCTCAACCATGATGTACATCAAAGATTCCTAGCTGCTACTGGTGTTTCTCCTCCCAAGCCTGATCCTTCCTCTGTTGTACTTTAATGGTGTCAGGCTTCCTTCTTTGCATAGTACATGGTTTCTAATACATAAGGCCAAAATCCTCTTACTGATTCTCATATGAGGTGCATAAAAAACAAATTTAAGTGTCTTTTTATTTACTGGCGTTATAACAATCTTTTGTCAGTAAATGAAATATTCTTGACTTCACTCCAAGGAAAGCCAATTTTAGCTGTTAACTGGTCATCATACTCATAAATATTCAGGCCCAAAGCATCAACCTCTATCCACAATTTAGAACCCTTCTGATTTTTTATTTCAGAATAGCTGACATGACACATTTCTAGATCTTGTGCAATATTCAAGTATTCTATCATCAGATCTTCCCTTAGCATTTCTTTATGCTCTGCATGCCAGCTTTGTATTCTTTCATCCCCTTTGATCTTGTGTCAGTTTGCATTGTTCCAAATACACTGGGATAATAGCTTATAATTAGCCAAAGAGCCTAGTTTATGAATCTCTTGATTATAATCTCCATATTTGGCTTGGAAGCATAGGAAACCAAAAGAACTGCAGCTTCTGGTGAGCAATGTAGCTCTTCGTTTACGATGGCTTCTTTAAAGGCAAGAAAGGTCTTTGTGTTATTTCTTGAATCAACTATTCAGAAACATCTTCAGGAAAGAATTTAGCTCTAAACCTGAACTACAATGCATTCTCTTTTTTAATGTCTTGCTGTGTCACTTTGTTATTTAGTTTAAGCTATGTAGAATAACCTTTTCTATCAACACACTGCAGGCCAAAAACCCAGACTTCATGCAAACCAACTTTTCACCACCTGGTCAAAAAGTTGTTTCCCAATTATATTGGGCTGAATGGCAAACTCCAACTCAGCATCCACTGTAGTTACTCTGCAATGATTGGTTTTGGCATTTTTCTTCTTTTTCTGTTTCTGTTGGAAAGGATATAATTAGAAAATGAAAATTAGAAAAGAGAAATAGCAGAAAGGAAAAGGAAAATAGAATTTGAGAAGGAAGAGCTAATGGGACATCCAAAGCAAATTGAAGAACAATGAAAGCCCAAAAAAACAAATAAAATAAAAATATTAATGATTTCATAATGAAACACAACCCAAAGAAGCACTAAAGAATATAAAGGAGACAAACCATAAGAAAGAATATAAAACATCTCTATCAAGACAGCTTCAAAACTGTCATCTTTACGGCAAAAGACATTCATTTTGTTTTTTTCTCCAATAAAATTTTTCCAGGCTATTCTAAAAAAAACAAATAAAAATATATAATTTATTCAGTATATTTTTGATCAGCCTGCATTGATCAAATATTTGTGTCAGCTTCTATCAAATAAAAACATAATGCTGTGTCTTTATGCAATTTATTGACTAGATCCAGCATTATGCAATTCCTGGTTCCCTACAAAATGATCATGAATTGATTGAGAAGCTCGAAGGAGTCATAATGTGCAACTGGAGACCTTAGAAAAGACATCAAGAACTTTTTCATAATGTGGCAATGAGGATGGGAAAATATATTTAAAGGGAGGGAGGGGAGTGTTTTGAGAGGATTAATAGCAATGACATTTTAATTGCAATAACTGTTTTATATTATTAAATTTCATATAGCTGTTGCTTTTAGTTGGTTTGTATGCATGTTAATCCTTGGTTTGTCTTTGTATCATCAACATTATTGTAGTGATTTTCCTTCTTTCTGACTGGTGCTGGGGATTCATTATTCAAAATAAGGTTGGGTACTAATAATACCCTTAAATAAAAGTAGAACATATTTGCTCCCAACAGATGTAACAATCTCAATATAGAAATATAAGAAGTATAAGAAAATAAAGGAACATTACTTCCCTACATGTCTGTAATTTGTTAGTAACTGAATAAAAAATATTAAGTGATTAATGACTTCCTTGGACACACTTATCAACTAAGGAAGACAATGCATGGCAAGAGGGAATAATTCAAAGAAGCGATTCAAATCCTAAGAAGAATGAAACAGAATTCTAGAAATGAAAAGTACTAAGAATTACATAATAAATTCGATGGAAATGAGCACCAATCAATAGAAAAGATCAAGGAGAAGATAGAATTTCAGAGCTTGTAGGTATGTTTAAGGAATGATTATACATAGACACTAAGAAAGAGAAACAAAACTAGAAATTATGAACCAAATATCTAAGAATTGTAGTATATTGTGAAAATACCAAATTTAAAAATTTTTCGTGTAGAAAAGTACTCTGAAGTTCAGACTAAAGACATAAAAATCTATTTAATTCATTATTAACAGGAAACTTCCCAAACCTTGAAAAAGTTTTACACATCCAAGTACAGGTGGCATTTATAATCTAAACAGACATGATCAGTAAAAAAATCCCAATATCCTATTACAGATAAAATGGCAAGAGTACGAAACAGGAATACAATATTGAATCCTGCAAGGTAGAAACAGCAAGTCACTTACAAACTCAAATCCCTCAAAAATAACTTCAGAGGTGCCTGGAAAACTTCAAAAGGTCAGGAAAGCATAGAAGGATGTATTTCAGGACCCAGTGTTTCTATACTAACTCTGAGTGCAAAATTATCTTAATTCTGCAATTGAAAGACATAGATTGGCAGACTGGATTAACCAACACTGAGCTCTATGTTGCTTAAAGAAAACTATCAAAGACAAGAGGAGACTGAAAGTAAAAAAGTGAAAAACATGGTTTCAGGCAAATGGAACCCCAAAGCAATCAGAGGAGCCTAAAGTCATATTGACAATGCTGGCTTCAAGGCAAAATTAATTAGATAAGACCGAGAAGACCACTCCATGTAGGGAAAGTTAGCAAGCCATAGAGAAGTTGCAGTAATTACAAACATATATGCAATGAGCTCTAGTATGCTCAACTTCACAAAACTAAATGCACAACTCAAGATAAATGGGCACATAGCTCCCAATACAATAATAGTGGATGCCTTCAGTACTCAATTCTTACCAATGCATATATCATCAGGACCAAAAAAAATAAATCAACAGAGAAACATCTGATTTGAACTAGAACATAGATCATTTCATGTTCTCCATTTAACAACAACTGAACAACTGAAAGTGAACACACATTCTTCTCAGCAGCTCCTAAAATATTCTCCAAAATTAATCATGTTTTGGACAATACACACATTTTAGCAAATTCAAAACACTGAAAAATTTCTTCAAATTTTGGATCATAACTTAATGAGAAAAAACAACTATGGAAACAACAAAAGTTATACAAATAGATTAAAAGTAAACAATTCACTTTTGAATGATAAGTTTTCCTTTGAAGAAATTAGGGAGAAAACTAAGAAATTCCCAGAAGGAAATAAAATGTTTGCCATATTAGTATGTTAGTTGTCTGTTGTAGCACATCCTTACTTTCTAACATGACACCCTGCTCCAGTTCTTGAAACTCTCAGGCGAGATGTGCAAGCAGGCATTTCCTCAAAAACCTCTAAACTTGCTTTTTGAGCACAGTATTGGAAACAAAGATATGAACACTAGATGACTGTGTTTTATTCTAGCCCCAAAGTGATATGTGTTACCCAAATTAATATGATTGTCAGAATAGGCCACCTAGTATTTCCATAATCCAAGACAAATTGAAAATTAACTTCATGACATCTGACTCACATTCTTAATCAGGAGAGAAGGGATACTTTGGGGAATGACTTCCCCAGGCTCCTATATTTCACACCTCTCATACTAAATACATGTGCTGAGATGGAAAAAGGAAAAACTTCCCGGTGAAACATCTGTATATATGTATATATTTCTGTGCGTATATATTTCAGAAAGTTCTGTAGGAAGCTGGAAACATTTTCACTTCCTTCCTTTCATTTTCATGTATGAAAATATGTGATTTTGTGTAAAATCAAGGAAATTCTGCTTCCAGAATAACCACACATTATTGCAGGAGCACTCCAAAAATTCTCATTTAAGTAGCTTTTCAGTCATTTTGAGAAGAGAAATGGGCAACTGATCATCACACACATTAATCTCTTACCAAAAATCAGAAGACTTATATTAGAAAGTTTTGTTTTTTGTTTTTGGTACCAGGTATCAAGCTCAGGATCTTGCACTTACCAAGCAAATGCTTGAACCACTAAGTTAAATCCGCAGCCACCATAAGTCTTATATTAAATTACTAGTATTCTTTTAGCAGAAAATGAGTCAGATTGGTTTCATGGTCAGGAGCCAAAATATACAGCGCACTTATGGGATAGTATGGTTAGACGTAAGAAATTTTAGGAGTCATTTACAATCCTAAAATGAGCAGATGGAAGTGAAAGTCACTCACAGTATTTCCTGATGGAAGTGGACACTACAAGACATGGCTATTGATGGATATATTGTGGTGGAAGACATAATTAAGCAGAAATAATACTTGTTTGGGAAATTCAAGAATGTATTCATGAAAGTGTGATATGATATAGCTATAGAGGAGTGCAGACCTCTTTCTCCCTCCTCAATGACTCCTAAGTATAGAATGATATGGGACATAATTGATTTCAATCTTTGGAATATCATTTAATTCTGTTGCTTAATGCTAGCATACCTATAATTCATATCTGTAACTTGTATGTGTTATTAGTATAGATATAAATATGTATCTATGTATCTAGATAGAAGATACAGATATACTTTATCACTCAATCCATTGGTTCTAAAATAATTTTTAATTTCTTTGTTAAAGAGCTTCCACAAATACACTTGGAAAACATGCAACCAAGCAAATCAACCTGTAGGTAATGGCAGCGTAGAGCTCCAGGATGGATTTGAATAGCACCGAGTTTCATAAAATGCCTTGAAAATGCAACCTGTCTGTTGTCCCCTCGGGAAGTCATGCAGCTCAATATTAAGGCAATGTAAACAGCAGTCTCCCCAAGGTAAGGTTTACACTGTAAAGCTATTTTTATTAGTATATGTTTGCAATACATAATGATCACATTCTTCATGAAGAACGTGCACATGTACAGAACTTATCTTCATTGTAACACAATTTTCTCTTTTTTAAAAGTTTTTTTTCTTGTATTTTAAAAGGGAGTAAAATTAAACACAACAAAACAGAACAGAACGGGACATAAGAAAGCATAAATTTCAAAGCTAGACAACCAGATATCTTCACTATCTGTCATATTGTCTTTGTTTTCATCCAAATGGTTATCCTTATCTTTGTATATGGGGAGCTCATACTAAATAACACAGCCAATCTTTTCACAAGATGTGTAGTTCACTGGCTCCCACTTGCTAAGCAGGGGGGAGGAGGAGGGGAGACAATGGACGTGGGACATGATGACATGAGATATCTGATTCTCAGTCCACATGCCGGCAGGATCACAGCTGTCCCCCAGAGAGGAGGAGTTCCTTGTTCTCCTGGCACCCTGAGTCAACCACACAGTACAGGTCCCGATGTGCCAGGGTCTCTGTCCTTCAGGCTGCCGAAAGTCTGCCACACTCTTAGCAGCCCCCCAGAGATGGGAGGAGCTCCTTGTTCTCCCAGCACCCCAAGTTAACCACACGGTGCAGGTCCCAAGGTGCCAGGTCTCTCCCCTGCAGGCCCCCTAAAGTCCACCATACTCACCTGCCATTTCTTTCTGATGAATTGACCGTTCCATTTCCAAAGTTCTGAAATGGCCAAAAGACCACAGAAAGAATTCTCTTTAGGCTCCTGTTTGAAACCAGCTGCTACAGCACTCTGCTGGCCTTGCTTCAGGGCCACTATTCAAGTACTGCCAAAGTGAATGTTTTAAAGTAAGTCTTCTTCTTGTCTCAAATGATAATGGTTTCCTAATTCAGTCACTAAATATATTGTGCCTTTTAAAAAGTCTTCTCAGTGTATTTCACTTATATTCCATTAATGAAAATATTTTCATCCTTAGAAAATACAAATGGAATCTTGAATTACCATTTAGAACACGTTAGAGACAATTTCAATTTACCACATATATAGAGACAATATGTTTCAGAGTCAACATACACAAATGGCATAATCAGTATACATTTCATTTTATTCAGAAGAAGACAGAGTTGGCTCTTTTAGAAGTGGCATGAAACCACAATGGGGAAACTATGGCATTCATGATGCAGAGGGCAGGGGGAGCCCTCTCTGTCCATGCAAGACCAGTCATCCCAGCAGCACAGAATGTTCAGGTTTAATTGCAGCTGTGTCCCTTTGAGATAAATAAGTGGATTTTGGGTTGCAGTTTGGGGATTGGCTTCTAAAATATTTGCCATCACTGGAATGGAGGTAAATATACCCTGTTTCAAGTTAATTCATATTTGTACAAGGTGCCATTCCTGTGTCCTTCATTCACCTAATCAAAGCTGAATTTGAGGCCCATTTGACTGCCACTGAGAGCTGCAGTGTCTGTGAGTCTGAAAGGCTCTGTCAAGCTGAGTCTCTGGACATTTCTATTTGCAGTTATCATATAGATTTTGAAATTGTCATGGTTTATGTCAGTGGCCCCCAGGCCTCATGTATTTGCATTGTGCATTTGTGATTGGCTCATTTTCTAGTGCTTGGATTGGTGGTGTCAGTGCTACACCCTCCTAGGGGTGGAGCCAGGATGTGATGTAATGGCAGGAAGAAGATGTGTCTCTCCCTTGCCAGTTTCTGCTTGCTGTTTGCAGCCACCATGAACTGTGGCCCCACCATGCCACCCTGCCTTAGAGCCAACTGAGTATGGACTGAAACCTCCAAAAACTGTAAGAAATAAACCTTTCTTTTCCCAACTTTGGGCATCAGGTATTTTGCCTCAGTGACCAGTGAAAAGTAACTAACACAGAAATCATTCCCTAAGAAATTGCAAGCACTTAAACTGCCACCAAACAGATGTGAAACTGATTGACTGATACACATTTGTCAGGATCCTGTGCTGAAACACATTTATCAAAAGATCGATTCATTAGTCTGATGGGTGCAAATGAAAATCAATGGAAATTTTCATTTGTATATATTTGACTGTTAATGAAATTGAGCTTTATTCAAGTTCACACTTTTTAGTAAGAACATTTTTAAAAAAAACTCTACCCAATATTCAATTCTCCCGTGTTTAAGACTGCTCTGTGAAACTGATTTATACTAAAAGAAATTATACCATTAACTGGTGTATGTGCCATGAACACGATTTACCATTTAGACACATATATTTTGTTATGATATTAGGAATATGGATATATTATAAGTTAAATAAAAACATTTAGTTACCATTTAATAAACACAAGTAATTATTAGTTCTATTTTATATCTGCCTCTTCTTCCTTGAATTTAGGGTATGGAGTACTGAATATTATACTTAAAATTCTATTGGAATTATCAGTTATGCCTGAAGATTCCAAACATTTTCTAAATCCTAGTGCTCACCTGAAAGCATGAAATCTTAGTGTTTTGACTTAAGTTAATTGATCTCCATTTTCCTCCATGTTATTTTTTTTAATTTTTTAAAAGAGAAAACAAAACAGAAAAAAGTTAGCAACAATACAGAATTCCAAGAAAAAAAAGAAAAACAAAAAACACTAAGAAATCATTATTTGATAACTTACATACTGTCATCTTACATACTGGAAATAGTTGTTCAAGTTACAAATTTAAAACATACAAAGTACACATTCAAGCAATGAGACTATCAACAGTTCTGCTCCATGATATATCACAAATAGAGTAATATGGTCATTCATCTTACATACTTAAACATACATGCATTTATATCCTTTAGAGCACTTTCTTTTCCTCTCTTTTTTACAGTAGCAATTACACATTTTGGGTTTTATGATGAAAAAGATGTGGTATTTTTATACAATGGACTATTACTCAGCTATGAAGAAGTATGATCTTGAGGACTTCATAGGTAAATGGAGACAACTTGAGACTATGCTCATTTGAAATGAATAAGAATCATATTTATACATATTGCATTATGTCTCTAGTGTGAAAAGTAATAAGAAATGTAGGAGTAATAAAACCCCATGTTATTTTTAGTGTCTTTTTCTAAATCATTGTGGAAGGACTCAATAAATAATGACATGAAGAATTAAATTTCTGATTTCATAGCATCAAGAAAAGTAAAATGTGTTTAATGGCACAAGCTAAATTTATAACTCAAAGAACTAGAAGTTTTTGAGCAAAAATTTGAAACAAATTTAGACAAGGCAAGAGATTAAAATAAATCTTATTCTGGACCAGTCTGACTACAGTCTTCCTCATTTTTCATCATTAAAATTTTAAGTTCTTTATTTTTCTCAGTCCTTATCTCTTTATGTGTCTTTCTGTCTTGTCTCCCTAGCTTGGTTCCCCCCATCTCTCTCTCTGGTATAACCAGCTACTGAGCTCAAATAATGCAAAAACCTCCTCTAACACAAACAGGTCATTGCTTAAATCTTATGAATAATGTACAGTTCATGAAGTATCTACTACTTACACAAAATCCCTTTTTAAAATAATGCTTAACTGTTTAAGAAGCATTTTGTCTTTAATTACTTTATTTCATTATTTTCATGAGTAATCTGGTAAATGAAGTACATATAAAGTATAAATTCCCCTTCCCTTTCCCAGACACCCCATCATCCTCCATGGACCCCTCTGGACCTCCACTTGCATGCAGGGGTGGGCCACTTTGATGGCCCACTGTTGTACACTCGAGATGCCCTCATTTCTGGGACTTATTATTCTTGTTGATCTTAGGTTCCTACTCCTTCTCCTAAAACCTTGGACTGAAATGGAATAATCATGCTGGGTTGATGGGATTCTCAGTAACCCCTCAACCAAACAGAAGACCTCAGCAGACTTCCACCAATGTGGTGAGATTGCCCCTAAAATAGAGATTGTCAATGGATAAACAAGAGCAATGGCAAAGATCCCTCCATTTGTAGGAACTTGGTGAGGTTAGAAAGAATGTGGATGAGCCCTTCTTTCACATAGAGAACATCAGGTAGGTTGAAGAGTGTGCCAATTAAACCTGCCTCAACATGGAGGAAATTAAAAGGGCTTATGAGACACCCAGTGACACATTAGGGTCCCAGCTGAGATAAACACCATAGGCAGTGGGATCTGGTGTGAACTAGAACAACCAAATGACATAGTAACAGCAAGAACTAATGGTTTACATACATAATACAAATAGGCTAGTCAGTCTAAGAAGAATATAGGACTCACTTAACAGACCCTGCTGGTAGAATTCAGGTGACTGGCCCTCCTCTGCATTCTGGTACCAGCAATCAGACAAATATCAAATACACAATAGGACCCAAAGATACACAGTACCAACAATATAGACTAGTGGGATTGAAAGAACAAATATTGACCCAAAAGGTGAAAATGGCATAACAAAAAAGCAAAATGCAGTCTCAGACATCTAGTCCATTAGGAGCAAGTACAGCAGATGTTGAAATAGAGGACTTTAAAAGTCACATGCCAGAAATCTCTGAAAAGATAGAAAATTAAATAAAGAAAAAGATCCATGAGTCTATAGAGGAAATCAAATTACAACCTTAGTAATAGAGTTGCTCAGCATAGCTAGAGAACAAATAGCTTTAAAAAATAAGGTAGAGGAGCATGGGAAACTGATTGAAACCTTGAATGAACAATATAGAAGATAAGCAAACTCCAGGAAACAAATTCAAAAAGATATCCAAGAAACAAAATTTCAATTGAAAGCTGGCAAAATCATTTAAATATAGCTAAGGATAAAATTTTGGATCTTGAGGGCAGGGTCACAGTTAGTGATCATGAAAGGATAGAACTTTTCAAAATAACAAGACAGCATAAAATGGCAATTCATCAGATTCAAGATGATACCAAGAGAAACAATATCACACTAATTAGCATCAATGAATATGCAGGAATCAATGAAAATAGCACAGGTAAACTATTCACAAAAGTAACAGCAGCAAATTTCCCAAACATGGGGAAAAACCTGATATGCAGATAAATGAGGCATATAAATGGTCAGTCACAACCAAAGTAAATCTACACTCAGACATATAATAATTTACGATCCCAGATACACAGCATAAAAAGAATACTAAAAGCTGTTAGAGAAAAGACACAACTCACCTATCAAGGAAAGCCTGTTAGAATTACACAAGTCTTCACAGCACAAACTGTCAAGTTAAGATGCACCTGGAGTGAAGTATTTCAAGCCTCAAAGAAAACAACTTTCAACCCAGATTGATGTACTGACCAAATTTTTCTTTAAATTTATTTAATGGAGAAACAAGATACTTCTGTGACAAACAACAACTGAAAAATTAATGTCCACCAAATTATCCCTGGAAAGAGTACTGAAAGACAGGCTAGATAGAGATAAAAATGAGCACAATCTCCAGAAAAACAACAGAAAGAAACCATCAGGCACGGCAAGCAACTAAACAAGGAGGAAAATCAGAAAACCAAAAGCGTGAACATAACATGACAAAGTTGAGCCAGTACATATCGATTATATCCATAAATATAAATAGCCTCAATTCACCTATTAAAAGACATAGACAGACAGAATGCATCAAGAAAAATGATCCCACAATTTGCTGTATACAAGAAACACATATGACTCAAAAGGAAACTCTTAGATTAAAAGTCAAAGAATGGAAAACAGTATTATACAAAACAGGAATCCAGAAAACAGCAGAGAAAGCTATTCTGTTTGCAGACATTGTGGACTTCAAACCTAAAGTGATTAAAGGAGATAAAGAATGTCACTATATAGTTGTTAGTTGAAAAATTCAAGAGGAAGAACTAACAATTATAAATATGCAACAAATACAGGAGCATTCAATTATAAAAGACAAATAATAAAAGACATGTAAAACCAAATACATAACAACAAAATTGTAATAGGAGAAATTAATAACCCATTGTCAAAAAGAGACAGACTGAGAGGATTTAGCTCAGCAGTGTAAGCACTTACCTGGCAAACCCAAGGTGTTGAAGTTCTATCCCCAGTACCAAAAACAAAAAAAAGAGATCAACTAGATAAAAAGTCCTCTAAGAAATAATAGAACTGAATCATACCTATGAGCAAATGGCCTTAGTAGATGTTAACAGAGTCTTCCAATCAACTACATCAGAATATACATTCTTTTCAGCTGCACATTGGACATACTCCAAAATAGACCATATATAAATCCATAAAACATCCTTAAATGAATGTAAAGGAGTTAAAATTATCCCATGCATCTTATCTGACCATAGTGCACTGAAATTGGAAATTAATGGCAAAAGAATTTGTAAAACCCACATAAATATATGGAAATTAAAAACCTTCAGAAAACCAGTGAGTTAGAGGTGAAGTTAAAGAAGAAATAAAGCAATACATAAAATTCAATGAAAATGTGGATACAACATACGGTAACCTGTGGGATGCAATGGAAGTGGTCCTAAGAGGGAAATATATAGAAACAAGTTGTCATATCAAGAAAAGAGAATGAGAAAAAAATAATAAAAAACTAATGCTATACTTCAAGCTTCTAGAAAAAGAACAAGAAAACACAGAACTCATAGAAGAGAGGAAATTCTAAATATCAGAGCAGAAATTAATGTAATTGAAACTTTAGAAATGCAAATAATGAATCAAAGAGCTGATTCTTTGAGAGAGTATAAAAAATTGATAAACCTCCGCCCAACTTTATCAAGAAAAACAAAGAAAAATACTCAAATTCATGCAATAAGGCCTAAAAAGAGAAATTACTACAGATCCCCTGGAAATTCAACAGATCGTGAATATTTTGAATAAGCTAGTATCAGCTCTTGAAATTGAAAACATGATTAAAAACTTACCAACAAAGAAAATCTCAGGTCCTGATGGATTCATGGCTGAATTCTACAAGAAATTTAGAGAAGATTGAATGCCAATACACCTTAAACTCTTTAATGAAATTAAAAGAGAAGCAATCATCCCTAACTCATTCTTGGAGGCAAGTATTACTGTAATACCAAAATCAGAGAAAAATCTAACCAAGAAGGAGAACTATAGACCAATCTCACTAATGAACACAGATGTAAAGATTCTCAATATAATACTGGCAAATAGAATGTGGCAAATCATCAACAAGATTATACACCACAACCACGTGTGATTTATTCAAGGAATGCAAGGATGTTTTAACATATGCAAATCAATAAATGTAATATACCACAACAACAGAACCAAAAATAAAAACCACAAAATTATTTCAATAGATGTGGAAAATATTTTGATAAAGTCCAACACTTGTTCACGAGAAAAATCCTACTGAAACTCAGAATAGATTGTACACACCTTAATCTCATAAAGGCCATCTATGACAAACCAACAGCCAATATTATACTAAATGGACAAAAACTGATACTTCCCCTATAAAATCAGGGAGAAGATAAGGATATCCACTAGCACCACTCCTATTCAATATAGTTTTAGAAATATTACCAGAGCAATCAGACAAGAGAGTGAAATAATAGGAATAAAGACAACAAAGGAAGAAGTTAAACTGTCATTATTTGTAGATAACATAATACTCTAAAGAAGACTCAAAAATTCCACTAAAACAGTACTACAGGTAAAACCAAATTCAGCAGCATAGCTGGATAGAAAGTCAGTACTCAAAAATCACTAGCATTCCTGTATACAAACAAAAAACTCACCGAGAGAAATTATGGAAATATTGCCTTTCATAATGCATCTTAAAAAAATGAAAAAGTTGAGAGCAAAGCCCCAGAGACCCGGCGGCCATGGTGGAATCCAGGAGCCTGCACAAAGAAACAATTTGCCTGCCCTCTTGGTAAGTGCCTCCCTTGGGTGTGATCCAGGAGGAGAACCAGAGCAAGGCCACAGAGATCCGGCCATGGCCATGGCATAATCCAGGAGCCTGCACAAAGAAGTCATTTGCCTGCCTTCTTGGTAAGTGCCTTTCTCCCATGTGAGCCAGGAGGAGACACTGTAGTGTCTCTTGAGCCTACCAGTGCGTGGGCTTGGAATGAAACATTCCAAACCTGCCCCCTGCATTAGCAACTGGGGATGGAGGTCTGGACATCTCTTGGCAGGTTGACTGCTTGCAGCATAACAAGTATGGGGGTTCTCCTCTATCTTCTCTTTGAAAGCAGGGGTTGTTTTCAGTTTTGTTTCATTATGATTATTTGTTTTGCTCTATTCAATGTTCTCTTTTGATTTATTTTATAAGGTTCTGTCTTTGGTTTGATTTTGCTATACTTGACTAACTAGAGAACTATTGTGAAGATAATGAGATATACAAAGGTATCTATTGCTGTTAAACAGGTAACTTGCTGTGAGGTTCTTTATCAGATTCACTGCACTGGCTTTGTTCTGTCTTGTTCTGTTTTATTTCTACTACCTTTAAAAAAACCAGAATTATATAAGGTGATTAAAAAGGAAATAACAAAACATATCAGTAAGGTACTGAGCAAGCTTAAACATGGTATAACTAGACAGATAATGGACACAAAAAGCAAAAGGAGGAAAAGAAAGTGCTCTCAAGGATATAACTGCATGTATGTTTAAGTGTGTAGGATTGATAGCCGTATTACTAAATTTTTGTTGGATAGTTGAACAGAACTGTTTGCAGCTTCACTGTTTGAATGTCTACTTTGTATGCTTTAATTTTGTAACATGAACAACTATTTCTAAGAGGACAACATGTAATTTATCAACTAGTGATTTCTTACTGTTTTTTAAAAATTCTGTATTATTTTCACCCTTTTTGTGTTTTGCTTTTATTTCTCTTTAAATAAAACTTAAAAATATATAAATAAATAAATAATTAAAAAGGAGTCAGCCTAACCAACAATGTAAAAGACCTGTATGCTGAACATTATGTTATGCTTAAAAAAAAGGAGATTGAAGTGGGCTGGGGATTTAGCTCAGTGGGATAAGCACCTTCCTTACAAGTGTGAAGTCCTGTGTTCGATCACCAGTATAAAAGAAAAAGAGAGAGAGATTCAAGAGGATAGCAGAAAATGGAAGGATATTGCTTGCTGTGTGTTAGGAATAACCAACATTTTGAAAATGGCCATGCTCCCAAAACTGTTATACAAATTTAATGCAATCCTAATCAAAATACCATTACATACTTTAAAGATCTAGAAAAAACACTGCTAAAATTCATTCGGTAACAGAAGAAACCTAGAATAGCAAAGGCAATTCTGGACAACAAAGGCAATGCAGGAGGCATCTCAATTCCTGACTTGAAACTATCCTACAAAGCTACAGTGATAAAATCAGTATGGCATTGGCAAAGAAATAGACAAGAGGATCAATGGAATAAATTAGAAGATGCAAACACAACTGTAAAGACACTCAGCCACCTGATATTTGACAAAGGGTCTAAAGATGCTCACTGCAAGAAGGATAGCCTCTTTAATAAATGGTGTTAGAAAAATTGGTGTTCCACATACTGAAGACTGATTCTAGATCCATGTCTATTACCATCTACTAAAGTCAAAATGGATCAAAGATCTAAATATTAAAACAGCAACACTAAATCTGCTGAAAGGCAAAGCAAATAGAAATCTTGGAGACATAGGTGTAGGCTGAGAATTCATGAACAAAATGCAAACTACACTTGAAGTACTTCAAAGAATCAATAACTGGGAACTCATCTTATTAAAAAGTTTTCACATTTTAAAAGAAACCACCAACAAAGTGAAAAGAAAATCCACAAAATTGGAAAGAATTTTAGCCAGCAATCCCTCAGACAAAGGACTTATATCCAGAAAGTATAAAGAATTGAAAAACATCAAACACCCCGAATTCTAAGACCCTCTCCAATAATGGGTATCTGAGATGAACATACATTTCTCAAATGAAGATATATGAATGGCATACAAATACATGAAGAAATGTTCCCCATAACTGATCATTCAAAAAATGCAAATTAGAACAGCATTGAGATTCATCTCACCTGGGAAAGAATGGCTGCCACCCAGAAAGCAACTGATAACAAATATTGGCAAGATTGTTCAAAAAAAGAATACTTCACTGTCGATGGGAGTGCAGACTGGTGCAACCTCTATGGAAATCAGTATGAAGATTCCTCAAAAATGTAGCATTGGAATTTCCATTCAATCCAGCTATTCCCCTCCTGGGTATTTTCCTATTCAAAAAAGAAAAAGTCATGCCACAGTGATATATGTGCATCCATGTTTATAAGAAAATTTGGGATAGCTGAATCTTGGAAACAGTCAAAATACCCATCAACCACAGAATAGAAGAAAAAGATGCCATATTTTTATGCAATGGAATTTTACTCAGCTATAAAAAAGAATAATCTTGATGCCTTTAGAGATAAATAGAGACAACTTGAGATTATCCTCATAAGTGAAATAAATCAGGCACATATTTGTAAATATCACATTGAATCTCTAGGATAAAAAAATAACAATAAAACTGAAAGAATAATAAGATCCAAAATTTATAATAGATATTGTAAAAATGAAAGGGAATTAAAGTGCTCTAAAGATATAATTGTATTTATGTTTAAGTGTGCAAGATATATAACCATACTACTAAGCTTTTGTTAAGTTATCAAACACATTGGTTTGTATTTTCATTGTTTGATTGTCCATTTTTTACGTTTGATTTTGTAACTTGAAAAACTACTTTTAGGATAATGATATGTAATTTATCAGCTAGTGACTGCTTACTGGTTTTTTTTGAAATCCTGTATTATTTCTATCCTTTTTTTCTGCTTTGCTTTTATCTCTAAATAAAAATGGAATTAATATAAATAAATAAATTCCTTAATTTTCAGAAAAACTACAGACAGATGAGTGATACCCCATGAAGGAGGTACAATTTCATAATGAAGAATATTGTTCATTCTCCAAATTTAGAATCTATTTTATATTTTTTTATTTCTCCTTGGCAGGTTAAGGGTATCTAAGGTGTGATTTCTCAACATCAGTTAAAATGATGCAGCTAAATAACAGTGTAACTCAGTTTGTACTGTTAGGATTGACCCAGGATAATCCGAGGCCAACAATGATGTTCTTCATCTTCTTGATTTTTTATGTGGGAAGAGTGGTGGGGAATGTACTCATTATTGTGACAATCCAGTGCTTTTGGACACTTGGGAGGTCCATGCATTTCTTCCTCTTGTACCTGTCCTTTGCTGGCTCCTGCTTCTCAAAGTCCACTGCTCCTAGACTGATTGTAGATGTTCTCTCTGCCAAGAAAGTCATCTCCCACAAAGAGTTCCTGACTCAAACCTTTGCACTCCCTTTATTTGGCGGCAGGGAGATCTTCATCCTCATCCTCATGGCCATTGAATCTTTAGATTATGCATTATTTCCTTATATAGATCCCAACATATAGGTTTATTTATAGTCAATATACTTTTATATTATTTTGAGCCTAAATTATTCATAACAAATTTCTGTAAATATTTGACTCGAAAACTAGGTTCTTTGTTTTCTGGATACTGAAAAAATACTTAAAGATTGTGCACAATTTTTCTTTTTATATAGGTTTAACCACAGAGATTTAGATTATAAATCCCTTTCTTAAAGAATAACACAAACACTTAAAATATATTTAGGGGCACAAAGAAATGTTTACAATGATTTTATAATACATGATTAACAGAACATGGTTTATTTACAGGTAAAATAGTTGAATTGTTTTTAACACTACAAATATTTGAAACTTAGTGTACAGAGTGAAGCTATTGATTGCATATATATGAAAAGGACGTAGACTGATTCATACATTAGAGATATCTGTTTGTTATTCATAATTTAGATATAAATGTTTGTGAAAAATATATATGTGTCCTGGAAAAACTATTGGCTTGTCAATAAATCCTCTCTGAAAATCTATTTATATAATATCTATCTGACTATCTATCTATCTTTCTATCATGTCTCTATCTATCAATCTGTAACATCTATCTACCAAAAACTACATAGTGACAGAGTTGGCCAAAATCATGAACAATAATAGTGAGAGATTTTACTTTCACTTTACTTCCAATGTTTAATTAATTTTTAAGTGGTAATACTTTCTGATTATTCAGTCTTTTAAAGAAAATGTGATCACTGTAATATTTGAGATGTTAAGACCAGATCCTTTCTACTTAAGGATCCTTGCTCTCAATCACCCCATATAAATGGAGTTTGTTAAGTTTTGGTCTGTAACATAAATACTTCACCTGACACTTTCACAAAGGTAATTTATATTTGGAGAAACAGTCTAGTCAAGTTTATTGCGAAATATCACAGTAGGCATGCCCCTGTACACTGGCCTGGAGGAGGATCACAGCATCCCAACCCAGCTCAGACCACCACTGTACCTGCCCCTGGCACACTTTTCCCATGTGTTGGCCCAGAGCACCACCACACCAACCTGGATTGGTCTGCTGCCCTCAGCTACCCTATCCATCTCATAGACCAAGCACGGCTGTGAATGTTTGGCTCCCACTCACCCTCTCAGAACCTTGAACTGCAGTGGTTTGGCCATGCTGTTCTGACAGGAGACTTAGTGGCCCCTCACTCAAATGAAGGACCTTGGCACATTCTAGTCACTAAGTATCCAACATTCAGATGGACATCAACCACACAGTAGGACCCTAGAAGACACACTACAACAATTGAGTTTAGTAGGATTGAATAAGCTGCTGCTGACCTATAAGATGAAAATGACAAAATGAAAAAGCAAAATGAAATCTCAAACATCTAGTCTATGAGGAGCAAGCACAGGTGACAATGAAATATAGAACTTTAAAAGTTGTACACAAGAAATCTCTGAAAAGATAGCAAATGAAATAAATAAATCCATGAGGCTATAGAGAAAATCAAATTAGAAGTAATTTCTCATGTATAGACAGAAATAACAACCTTAGTAAACAAGTTGATTACCAAAGCTAGAGAAGAAATAGATTTAAAAAATACAGGAGCATGAGAAGTTGATTGAAACTTTGAATGAACAATGTAGAAGATAAGTAGAATCTATGAAACAAATTCAAAGAGATGTCCAAGAAAGAAAAATTTCTAAGCTGGAAAATTGAAAAGTTGAAAACTGGAAAAATGGTTTAAATAAGCTGAGGATATAATTTCAGACCTTGAGGAAGGATCATAAATTGTGATCATGAAAGGGTAGAACTTATAAAAACAACAGAGCAGCATGAAATGACAATCCAGCAGCTCCAAGATGATGCCCACAGAAAAATATCAGACTAATGGGAATCAGTGAAGTTGAAGGAGTCAATGCAAATGACATAGCTGAACTTTTAACAGAAATAATAGAAAATTTCCCAAACATGGGGAAAAGTTATGATATACAAATAAATGAGGTATATAGAATTCCAGTCACAACCAACATACATATACATTCAGACATATAATAATTAAGATCCTAAACATACAGCATAAAAACAGAATACTAAAAGCCATTAAAGAAAAGCCACACTCACCTGTCAATGAAAGCCTATTAGAATCACAAAAGTCTTTTCAGCACAAAGCTTCAGATTAAGAGGAATTCAAAGTGAAGTATTCCAAGCCCTAAAAGAAAACAACTTTCAACCCAGATCCACGTACCCAACAAAAATGTCTTTCAAATGTAATGGAGAAACAAGATACATCCATGACAAAGAATAATTGAAGACATTAATATTCACCAAACCATCCCTAGAAAGAGTACTGAGAGACATGCTGCATAGAGATAAAAATGACCACAATCTCCAGAACAATGACAGAAATAAACCACCAAGCTGGACAAGAAATTAAACAATGGAGAAAAGCAGAAATCAACAACAGGAACACAATATGGAAAAATCAAGCCAGTACATATCAGTGATATCCATAAATGTAAATGGACTCAATTCACCTATCAAAAGAGACCAATTAACAGAATGGATAAAGAAACAGAATCCCACAATATGTTGCAAGAAACACATAGGAGCCAAAAAGAAACTCATTGATTAAAAGTCAAAGGATGGAAAACAGTATTCCACACAATAGGAACCCAGAAAACAGCAGGGTAAGCTATTCTGTTTGCAGACAAAGTGAACCTCAAACCTAAAATGATTAAAAGAGATAAAGAAGGCCAGTACATACTTGTAAGTGAAAAACTACAAGAAGGAGAACTAACAATTATGAATATATATGCACCAAATACAGGAGTGCCCAACTATATCAGACAAATGCTAATACACATGAAAAACCAAATACACAAGAACACAATTGAAATAAGAGACCTTAACACCCCAGTGTCACAAAGAGACAGATCAACTAAACAAAATTCAGCAAAAAATTAATAGAACTGAACCATAGCTGTGAGCAAATGGACTTAGTGGATGTTTGCAGAGTGTTCCATCCAACCACATTAGAAAATACATTGTTTGCAGTTGCACATGGGACATTCTCCAAGTTGGACCATACATCAACTCATAAATCCTTCTTAAGTAAATTCAAAGGGATTGAAATTATCCCATGCATAGTATCTGACCATAATGAACTGAAATTGTAAATTAACAGCATTTTTTATGTTAATGCCTGATGTTCTCAGTTCTGGATGTCCTCCTATAAGTTCACTCAGTGTGGCATGTATGCATACACACACACACAGACACATACACATACACACACACACACACACACACACACACACACACACACTGCTACTTCTCTTACTGCCAAATATTTTTTTCAACATTTCATCCCCTTCTATCTAATCACATAGATTCACTCATAGTTTCAATCGTTATTAATGAATTTTACAATAATAGCATTAAAACAAAATATGACATATGTCTAAAGCTGTTTAGACCATGTAATGCATGTAACTTGGAAACAGCCCAAATGTTCATCAGTCAAGGAATAGATAGAAACAAAAAGATGTGATATTTTTATACAATGATGTTGTAGTCAGCCACAAAGAAGGATAAACTTGAGGTTTTAATAGGTAAATGGATGCAACTTGAGACCATTCTCATAAGTGAAGAAAATCAGACTCACATATGTAAATAACATATTGTCTCTCTATAGCAATACAGCTAATCTCTGTTAGATCACCAAGAAGAATAGCTAATGTTTTGAATTTTGCTCATTTTTTACATGCCTATATCTTGTAATCCAAACAAGGTAACATGCTATATATTAACTATTGTTAATTTCCTATTATCTTGTTTTGACATTCTGTATCATTATTTTTATTCTTTTTTATTTTAAAATAAAAAAAACAAATGAAATATTCATTTTCTAAGTCTATGCTATACATAATGACAAGAACAAAAATAAATCATTAAAATAAATAGTTGCTTTAGGTTCAAGAGGATGAGAAAAAGGATTAATAATAGGTAGAGTAACAGGTGTTTCAGGACAGTGAAAGTAATCTACATGATGCCACAATGGTGGATACATGACATAATGCCTTTGTCAAAAAGTCCATTAAGACTGTTAAACAAAGTGAAAATCCTAAAGTAATCTGTACATGTTAGTAAAATGTATTCATCCTGACATATCAGATACAACAAATATACCAAATGTAACCCACTTATGCAAAATATTACAATAGGGGAAGCTGTGAGGGGCATCACTAAAGTATTAAGTTAGTCTATATACTTTCTGTGAAATTTTTGAGTGACAAAAATAGCTTGAATGAGGTTTATTATAAAAAGTTATGCTTATGGGAGACAGCTTAAATTTTTATTGTCATTTGAAAAAATGATTTATTTAAATTTTTAAATAAATTTCTGGTTTAAATGGACATTTATTAAGTCATATATTGATGCAGTCAACATACTTGAACATTTACCTTATTGTGTTATGTAAATACATACACATTTATATTTTCTGTGTGATGTTTCTTAAAAAATGGAAGCGTTAAGCTATTGCAAGCATTATTCTGAACATTGACACTAATGTTGAAAAATCTACATTAAATGAGTTTTCCTACATTTCACAAGATAATCTTATTCTTTAAATTTATATATCTAAAATTGTTTCTATTCTTTTAATTTTAACTTTTTCTTCCAACCTCATGAATAATTCATTGTGAATAAATACAGAAGAATGTGTAATTTTGTAGCACATTGTAGTTTTTATACTGAAATAGGTGTAGTAATCCTAACAATGTGCAGCAAGCAATAGACTGGAAGATATGAAGAGACTCAGAATGGAGAAAAAGACACATCAAGAATTTTCTCCTTGTAATTAATAGAATATGCCCTAAACACCAAAGCACAACACTCAACCCCAACTACCAATTGTCATTTTTTGAACACTCCATTTAATAGTAACAGAATCATATTACTTTTATATGTATATGTATATGTGTGTGTATGTGTTTGTGTGTCTGTGTGTACATATCTTAAGATATACTAACACATAATTTTATGGCATACCACAAATTTTGTTGATGGATTTTAAAATATTAAAATCATACAAAATGTACTCTTCAAATGTAAGCTAAATAAATTTTAAAAATCAGTGACTAAGCAATAACAAGAAAATTTCCCAACACTTGAACTAATGTTTTACCTAAGTTATCCTTAGATGAAAGAAGAAAAATGAATTTATCAAGTGCAGATAAAAGAGCATTGAGAAGGGAACTAATGACATTAGATGCATATATTAAATGCAAAATCAGAAATATATACTTGTTAGATGGTACTGAAAGTGAAATTAAAATTCTAAATAAAACCTAAAAGGAATGCCCTCCAAAACCAGGCAGACACAGGACAGGCCTGATAACAGGACATTTCTTCCTTTGTATAACTGATCTTTTGCATGCCTGATGGCCTTGCAATATAACCTGAAATGTTGACACTGGGCTCTCCAGTCACAACACGTCGAATCTGGCTTTCTACCTCCCCATTTGTTTTCATATAAAAGTTCAAAAACCCCACCAGGCAGGACTGACTCCTTGGGGGAGATCCCAGTCAAGCTCAGCAGTGTAATACACTGCCTCCCTACCTCCTCAGTGCCATTTCTTCCCATTCCCTGTCTATATAACTGTGTAAGCAGCTGTACTGGATAATTCAGCAAAAAGTTTCAAATAATTTGAATATTAACAGGATATATGTTAAAATATTTTTGTAAATAATATAAAATGCCTTTAAAAAGAAACTAAGACTCAATAAGTGATTTGTAGTTCTGTAGCATTTAAAGTAAACTAGGAGAGAGTATTTGGGAATAAAAAGAAAATATATAGTGTAAAATATATTTTAAACAAATACATGCTTAAATATAAATATGAATGTTCCCTCTGAAGGAAATAAAGCAAGCTAAACATGGGGGCACAATTAAAAACTTGAAAAGTGTTTATAAATAACCTCAAAATTGAAAAGAGACAAAAGTTCAAATCATATTACATTATATATAAAGAAAAAGAATAATACTGATGATTTTAGTTTTTAAACACAGACCCTCTACAATCAGCTTGACTAGGGATTCTGTGAATTTTCAACCCCTTTTTATGACTGAAAATTCTGCTTCTCTCCCTTCTTCCTATGGGAGAAGTTTCAGAATTCCACATAGCAAGCTGAAGTTGTGAGTTTGATCTCCACCATCAAAAAAATAAAAAATAAAAATAAAAAAAATAACAGGATTCTGTGACTTCTTCCAATTCAACAGAGCTGAGATGGACATGGGGAACCCCACCATCTGCCAAAATCTGTACCTTTTATCAAGAAACACATCATCTTTTACTATCAGCTACAGGTTTGGGAGGCTACACCATTACCTAGGAGCTCCAAACTTGCAGGCAGCTGTGAAGAGCATCAACAGTACTGACATGAGCTGGTGCTGATGCTCAAGATGCTCTCAGTGTGCAGCTTTTGTTTTCAATACGGAGCACCCTTCTTTACCAAGCTACCTGTCCAAAGGTTGTTTGTACTTTTCACTCACTACTAACTTATGACTTGTCCTTCATTATTTATTTATTTATCAATTTATTTACATCTTGTTAATACCCCCCAAAGACTTTCTTTTGTACAGCACACCTTGTTTGTACAACATTGCAGTTTTTACTCATTGTACTGTACAGCATGGTAGTGTTCCTTTTATGTTCTGTTATACATTACAGTACTGCATGGAAGAGTTTTACAAATCAAAGCCAAGGCACTAAGTTGGAGTTTACTTTGACAATTGGTTTGTTCTGGATATTGGAATGTACATGCCACATGCAATTCCTCATTTAGTGACAATTCTTTGAATGACCTAGTCACAAGAACACAATTTGGTTGATAGACAGCTGCAATCAGTGTCTGTGCGTAGTGCTACCATCGTGGTGAGCCAAGCTCTGCTGTCACAGTTCACTTGGGCAACTACTGTCAGTGCTGTAATTGGGACTCACATGGTCTGTCCTTATCTATGAACTTTGTGGTGGTCCACACAATTGTTGTTATTCACAACAAGTTGCTATTATATTTCTTGGTAGCTGTATCCTGTGCCAAGAAGGTGTAGTCATTGTGGGAAGCTGAAGTTTTTCTCAGCTCCTGGGGGCCAGGTGCATGCAGGCAGCTGGCCTTGTGTGGTTAGTGCAGGGTAAAGAGAGCTGGAAGCTATGTCAGATCCAGTCAGTCCTCCTGCACTGTTAGCAGTCCACAGGTACCTAACTGACTGGTAGCTTCAGCACCTCCTTCAGGGGAGAAAGAAGCCTTTCCCTTGGGGAGTTCTCTCAAAGCCTCGGAGTGCCAGGGCTCACTTCATCCTCCTCTTTCCCCACTGAAGCAATCACTGCTTGACAGATTATTTCCAGTCACTAAACAGGAACATCCAACATGGAGGAGAGGGTCAAGGACAAGGTGAAGTGGCCTTCCTATTTATTCCAGTGCATGAATTCCCAATCTGAGACCATTCTCAGATGTAGGAATTTCTTCATGAACCCCGGAATACTAAATTACAGTGTTATACAGTGCATAATATTGTGGAATCTATGTTTTTCTGGAAGGAATGTGACTGAGACTTCCAATTCTTCTGTTGCTAATGTCGCTTGCATTCTGTTTTTTAAAAAATATAAAAATATTTGTGTAAGCCTAAATTTTATAGTGTATTAACCTCTTACATAATTAGAATCAATTGGATTCTTAGATGATGTCAGAGAAAACAATTTAAGTTACTTTTAATAAAAAAATATTATCAAAATTATTTACGGAGTCTTGTCTTGAATTTCACAGTAAAAAATTCAACTCAAACGCTCTATGAACATTGCACTTGTGTATTCCATAAGTCCCTAAACTTCAAAATGCCTTCACTGAATTGTTTTGAATTTCAAACTGCTCAGCCTAAGAGGTCATCATTCAGCCAACAGACATGATATTTACAATCATCTTCTAGTATCCTTGGTTTTCAAATTAGGCTTTCTGAAGTGTGTGTTTCAGGGTTCCACTATGCACTGATGTTTGGCAAATTGCTGGGTACCACAATGAAGAAGAGATTTAGTGTCCTGAATTCCTCCTACTGTGTCTGTTGGGTGAGTCCTACATTCTTTATGGGATAACTAGCCCAGAAGTATTGATGTAGGGAAACTTAGTTCCTGCTGTTGTAATACCTTCAGGTTGTGGCAGGTCACCAGGTCTCCCTGGCTATAATGTTTGTGTCAGCTGAGGCCCTACTGTGTCACTAGGTGTCTCATAAGTTCTTTTAATTTCCTCTAAATTGGGGCAGGCCAATATCCTCTAAATTGGTGCACTCCTCAACCTGTCTGATGTTCTCTGTGTGGAGGGAGGGGGTTACCCAATCTCTTGCCATTTTAGCCAAGGTCTTACACTTGGAGGCAGTTTCACTTACACTCCTATTTACCCTTTGCAGACCTCTATTTTATGGGGCAAACTCACCACACTGACTGGAGCTTGATGAGGTCTTCTGTTTGGGTGAGGTGTTCCTGAGCCAGCGTGGTAGTCCACTGTAGTCCAGTATTCCCAGTGGAAGGGCGGGTCCAACAGATGTGGGCTCAGGCCCTTCGCAACCAGTCTCCCAGATGTTCCTTGCAGGCAAATGGTGGGCCTAGCTGTCCCCAGCAGCCCCAGAGAGCACTGGTCCCCTGATTTTCCCTGCAGGCAAAGAGCAGGCCTAGCTTTCCCCAGCAACCCTGCAGAGTGTTTGTCCCATGAACAGGATGTATAATTTTAAAGCATTTACTAGACATCCAGATTTTGTAAGGCATTGGGTTAGAATTTGGATAATAATATCCCAAGTAAAGGGATTCTTCCAATACATTTTTTAAAAGATGCTAAGCACATATGGTTGTGCAGTAATCACTGATATGTAGTATTACTTGAAAAACTATAAGGAAACTGATAGGCACAGTGAGACGTTTCTTTTTTATAACTCAATTAAGAAGGCTACTTCAAGGCTTTCACATCTAGAAGTTCCGACCTGATGGAATCAGATGACTGAAGTGGTTGGAAGTAAAAAAAGAATACTAGTGGAAACAAGGTATATGTGTGTTGTTAGTCTTGATTCTACAGCAGTTGCATATAGTTTTTTTACCATGTAAATGTATTGATTCTTAATGTGCTTTCATCATATATTGAATCTAACTGATTATAATAGAATGCAATAAATATTTGTTTATATAAGAAGTACATTCTATTTTGCATGGAAAATAGATTTGAGAATTATGTTCTCATTTATTCTTGATATACTTTATCCTTATCTAGATATATTCTGTATATTTTAGATTATAAAAATCACTATTTTCTAAGGAAGATGAAATTTTAATAGGTACTTTGGGCACAGAAAAAATAATTTTCAAAGATATTAACAATACATGATTACAAATAAGTATATTTAGAACATTACAAGGTTGAAATTGGATTTATATTTACAAATGCTTTTAGGATTTACTATCATTTGGAAACTATTGATTACACATTTGAAAACTATATACAATTATTTTCACATTAATTATAGTTATATATATTTTATTTGTAATTTATCTGAAATACATATTTTTAAAAAGACATAAGGCAGTCCCAGAAATGGACAGAGTAATAGTATTGATAAGACTGATATACTCTGTCTGTGTCTATAGCATTGTGTGTGTCTGTGTGTCTCTCACTCTGTCTTTCTGGCTCTCTTGCTCTATTTTGTCATTATAACTACCACAAACATTTATAGAAGTGGCCAATATCATCGAAGACTGCAGCAACTGACTTTCATATGACCTAACTACCAATGCCTATTTACTCTTTAAGTGCGAATATTTAATGATCTTTTTAAAGTCTTTTTTAAGGAATAAATGGAAAATGATTGTAATGATTAACATGTCAAGTTTTGGTTCTTTGTACTTAGTGATCCTTAGTTATCCTTGCCCAATAACCTTGATACAATGCACTCAGTAAGCATTAACATTGCTTTAAATGTTGAATTATCTCAAAGTG
>PVJX010017848.1:0-37624 GCA_004027295.1 Dolichotis patagonum
GTAGGACTTCTAAGAAGGATAATATTAAATCAGCAATAGCTGTCATAATGTTTTCTTCAAAACAGCTGTTCATATCATCACGTATGATATAGTCAAACAAAACAGGATAACACCATTCCAACTGATGATTTAAAACTTTGAAAGACTTTGAAGCTATGAGATGGGGCCTCATGCTTACCATAAAGTCTTATATACTCTTGCAGAGGGGTGATTTACAGAGGTCTGGTTCTGCCAGGAGAAAGTCTCGATCGTCAGGACAGGGAATGGTTTTCTCTGTGGGGAGCTACCTTCCAGGGCACAGAGTTCTGGTCTTAGCTAATCGATCACAGGGATCAGTGTTCATTTGAGTTAATCAACTGTCAGTGCAGCAACAAGGACCGTTGGAGGCTGTGTGTCTGGCCTTGTCAGCAGCAGCTGTGTAAACACAGAGGCCCTGCGACCCTGCTCCACTGGGGTAACAGTCACACAGAACGTAAGAAGCTGAATACGAAATCTGACATCTGAAGAGAAAAACAACAACACAAATCCTTGCAGAAGCTTGAGGAAAGTAAATGCTTTTTCTCCGTCTTTCTCCTATCAGCAGCAGGGCTGGTGCTGGCTCTCTTCTCGGGCTCTGAACCCCCACACCCAGCTCCTTTCTTCTCCACCCTCCGCTCGGCTTCCTGTGTTTGTCTCCTACACATTTTCCAGTTGCTATAGCTGTGTCTTCAAGGTACCCGGGAGGATACCCAACCTGGTGGTACATTTAGGTGGTGGAACCTTCAGGAGGGGAGGCCTAATGGAAGGAGTCTAGGTAACTGGGGTGTGATCTGAAGGTGCCGTGGGACCCCAGGGCCTCCCTTTCTCTCCCACTCTGTTGTTCCCAGCCACCGTGAGCTGGGACGCTTCCTCCACCACAGCCCCCGCAGCGATGTGCTGCCTAATCACGAGCCCACAGGCGGTGGGCCCAGTGGTCGTGAGGGACACGAGTCAGAAATAACCTTTCCCCAATCTGTTGTCCCAGGTATTTGTTCTAGTAACAGAAAACTAACACCCAAGTCTCCATCTTCAGTGTAGAAGTTCCAGGCCTCCCCTGACAGTTGGCCTCTTTTTCTACAGATTCCACAATGACAGATTTCAGCCAAGGATCGGAAATATGGAGGAAAAACATGGTGCCTACACTGAACATCTGTAGCTTTCCCCTTGGAATCATCCCATAGAGAACACAGAATACCTGCTTGTACAACACGAACGTGACATGTATTCTAGAGACCCTAAGGTACATGGGGGAGTGCAGGGCTCTGGGCTGCTGGTATGCTGCACTGTGTAAATTAGGGGCGCTCATGGGTTCAGGTTGTCTTTGGGGTTCAAAGACAGTAAAACACCATAAAATTGTGTTGCTCTTCTTCACATCTTATTTAGATGACTTCATAATTTTATAAAAAGAGAGCCCTCTACTTCTCTGGCTTCACCCAGATCTAAGCTTCCCCTAGGGTGAAAGTAGAGAGAGACCTAAAATATGCAGATTTTCATCTTATTTTGTCTACGTATTTATTTTTGTCTCTGGTCACTGGCATTTCTTCTTCACTGAGGGACACTAAGCGGGCATGAATGTTCTGCGTGAGCAGTCTTTGCCAGCTGCAGGGGACCCGCCTACACTGACCTTCAATTTCATTCCCATTCTTTTATGGACCTTGTGGTTGGTGGAAAATCAATGAGAACTTTCATGGGGAGAAATGGATTCAGGGAAGTAGCTGCTAAAATATCAGACGCAGAGGGATGGCGGGGGCACGGCTGAGCAGTGGGTCCTGGCGGGGGCAGCAGGGCTGCTGGTGTCTGGAGGGACGGGTGTGCTGCTCTGTGAGAAGATGTGGCTGAGAACAGAGTTGGCCTCCCTCTCTCCTGGGAACAAGCAGTGTAGCATTTGCCTCCAGGACATCCTTTGTGCCTGGAAAGCAAGGGCTCCGAGTGAGATGCACTCCCTGTAGGACAATGCTTGGCCCTCGGACAGTAGGCATTTCACGGCTGCCCTCACCACAGCCCACTCCACGCTTTCTGACACACCCAGCAGATCACATGGGACCCGAACACATGCGTGTCCCATGTGTCCCAGGTATATTGCTGTTGCTGCAGAAGCTAAACTTCCAATAGAGACTTTCAAGAGCTGCCCTGCCTGGTGCCCAGGAGACAGGGAACAGGACCCTTGGAAAGGCGCTTCATTTTGATGGGTTATACCTGGCACTCGCACAGTACCCTAAAATTGATGGGAATAACGCCTGACTCTGCCCTTTTCTTGGGAGTGTGGCACAATGTCACCATTGCTTTCACAGCCTCTGTCCCTATCCTCGGCCGACTCCTGGATCCTGAGCAGACGGGGTGTGTGTGCTCCTGCACCGTTTTCCTGTGCCGGTGTGAGCTGCAGACCCCCAAGGCAGAGTCTGCCTCACGGCAGCCTTGGCACAAGGGTGCCACTGTGTGCCCGGGTACCTGGCTCCTTCCCTGGTATGTGAGTGTGGGGAGGGGAGCAGTGCCAGGCAGCAGAAGACACTGGACCAGCAGAGGTGACCGAAGGAGACTTTGGAAGGCCTAGCTCCGTGGCATTTTACGCGGGGAAGGAGTTAAAGCAAACTTTCTAATGAGCTGTCTGACCTTGTTCACGGCTTTGCAAGCTCTGTGTAGGAGAAGCAGGAGACAGCCTCCACCCTTCACTGGATTTTATCATTCCATCCACCTCAACCATGCCCTGAGGCCACGGCCACCTGAGCCTCAGACTGCATTCTCCAGGAAGACCCCTCCGACAGACCTTCCTGGAATCACACGGGTACCGTGCCTCTCCGCAGTCTGGTATATAAACAGGGAGACTTGCAGATGGTTGACAGGGTTCTCACAGTGACAGAGCCAGGTGATACACTAGTTAGGGTCAAGCTGACCTCCCTGCTTTGCTCTTCCCTGGCCATTCTCTCTCCACGTTTCTTTGCAACCAATGTGCAGAAAGCTTTGAAGTTAGTCCGGCTCAGTTCAGTGTCACACATCGTGTCTAACTCTCATTGGCTTCTGCCACCTCGTCATACTCATTTCCTCTTATCAGGGTGCACCCAGGCTGGGACACTTGGGGTTAGGGTGACCAGTCTGGTCCCCTCCCAGAGCCCCATGATGCAGTCCTAGCCCAACTTTTGCACAATGCCTTTCCCTTGGTGTATTCCTTGTCATACAGCTTCATCGCTGCTATGCCACCTGTGACCATCACATCCCGCCACAGCGTGGGTGTCACCAGCAGCCCTCTGCCTGAGAGCCCGGCCTCTTTCTCTGCATCTGTCTCTGTGTTGGCAATGCCAAGCTCTCACCTGAACTCCGTCTCCAGCGCGGCATGTGCGCTCTTGTTCTCCAAGCCAAGAACTGGGTTCCTTCCTTGTGGGTGCTGAGTGTGAGTCAGTGAAGTGATGCGATGTCTGCCTTTAGGCAAAGACTTGTCTTCAACTGCTCAGCCCCACTTCAAGGTGTTTCTTAAAATCATTGTTTTCAGTTGAAAGAAAAAATCCACAGGAAAAAGTTCAAATCACTGGCCACTGCTGGGTCCCTTGGGAAAAGTAGCTTGGTTAAGATGCTATTGGCATCGCTCTGCGTGCTGCCTCATGATTGATATTTGCCAAGTAAAAGTAACAGACAGTATCTTGCTCAAAACAATTTAGATGCCACATTTGAATGCGAGTCGTTGGAAATGATTCATGGTGATACTTTCCCTGAGTCCTGTGCTCCTGGAAGCGGCGATGACTAAGAGCCCCGCTTCGTGCCTCAGGAAACAGCCCCTAGCAAAGAACCATGCTTTGGCATGTTCCCTGGGACTTGGATAAGGCCCAAGGCCCCGCCCTTGTCTATCAGGGTTAAATGCAACACCGGCCCTCAAAGATGATTGGCTGACTTTGTGCCCTCTCACCCGTCAGAAGACAGCATCCAGTGACTCATTTGGACCAAACCATAGTGTTGGGGGCCAAGAATTAAAAGCTGACATAGCATCTGCCAAGGTCTCCTCATCCTGCCCGCCCATGGGCTGGCTGTGGAAGAGGCCAGAATCCCGCTCCCGCTTGGTCAATGAGATTAGCACCCAGGTGTGGGGATGGCTCTTAACTTGTTTCCTTTTTGGTATTAAACTGCTCATTCAAGCACTACTTCCACGCTGTTCCAGGAAAGGCAGCATATCCCTCCCCCTGCATGGGCTAAATAAAATGGTGGCTAGCTGGGATACTGGGTCCTTGTCCCCAGAGGGCATGGCGCATCCCAAGGCCCTGCTGTACCCCTGTATTTTGTCTCTTGCAATTTTTATTCCTTCCTGGCTCCTCGTAATTCAGGCAGGAGACTGAGGACTCACTGCAGGTGTCCTGAGAATGGGCTCTGTGGAAAGGGTGGCTGGTACCACAGGGAGGGTTCACTGGTACAGAGCTGCCCTCTTTCATGTCAACTTGAGGACATCTCTTGCTCACTCTGAGCTCACAGCAGCCGTTTACCCTTCTCCCCAGTGACCTGCAGGGACCAAATAGGCTTTATCCCAGGGATGCAAGGATGGTTCTACACACCCAACTTCATAAATGTAATACATCACAAAACAAGCACAAACAAGGGTCAGCTCAATGGACAAGAAAGAAGTTTTTAACGCAGTCTAACATCTTTTCTTGTGCTATCACATCTGTCTCAGTGTCCTGAACTGACTCAAAACATTTGCCTTTCATTGTTGTTTTCATTTTGGGGAAGAGCCAGAAATTGCGGGGGTGGGGGTGCGGAGATAAGAATTTTCCCACCAAGGAGGCTACAGTGGAGGTGTGAGAGTCAGATGATTATAAATCACTGTGTGGTTATGGGTAGGTGAGTGCAGTGACCGAAGTGCAGTCATGTCATCAGCACCTCTCCAAGAGCACTGTAAATTTGGAGCTAATTCCCAGGCACTGCCCGTGCCCTGTATGGGCAGGCCGAACATGGCTCAGTGCTGGAATTGAACAAATCAAGAGATTGCTCTCTTTTAGTCTTTTTCTTAAAGGATGGTCCAGGCTGTCAAATTTCTTTAATGAATTACCTTAAAGAAATAGATAAAAATCTATGCTATCATTTACAAATTCTCATCCCATATGGAGCTAGCACTTAACCCTGACAAGAGCAACTGACTTCACACGTACAGGAAAAGGGACTCTGAATGGTGGGAAGCTCGTTCTCTCCCTGCTGACACTGATCCAACCTCAGGCATGCTATTCTGCCTCTGAGCCTCAGCGGCCAGCCTGTGGAATAAGGGAATTCCTAGCTCTTCTTCTAGAGCCTATGTTGCAACTACACATTTAATTCTAATGACTTAGTATGTTAACATGAGCATATATATGTATAATATGCATATAGAAAATCATAAATATATGACGGTGAATTTTCACAAACATCTTGCTACTCAGAAGTCCAGTTTCCCCTAATGTACTTTTTTTTTATTTTGAAAGTAGTAGAAATATAACCAAACAAGACAGAAGGAAGCCAATCGAGACAATGAGGTGAAATTGGTACAGAACTTCACAGGAGGGTACTGGGATAACAGCAATAGGTACCATAGTATATCTCGTAGTTGTCTAGCCAATTAGGTATAGTGAAATCAAACCAAAGACAGAACATGATAAAACCAATCGAAAGAGAATATTGAGTAGAGTAAAACCATTAATCATAATGAAACAAAACAGAACAACCTTTGCCTTCAAACAGAAGATAGGAGATCCCCCGTGTTTGCTACATTGCATAGGTCATCCTCCCAAGAGATGCTCAGACCTCTGTCCCCAGCTGCTAACAGGAGTGGGCGGAGGGGTTGGGATGTTTGATTGACAGCCCACACACACGTAGGCTCACAGGAGATGCTGACTGGGTCTCCTCCTGGCTCTCGCTTACCAAGAGGGCAGGCGAATTGCTTCTTTGTGCAGCCGCCTGGGTTCCAGCATGGCCGAGGCCGGATCTCTCTTTCTCCCTCTCTTTTTTTTTTTGGTCTTTTTGAGACAGGGTTTCACTGTGCAGTTCAGGTTGGTCTTGAGGTCACTTCATAGCCCAGGCTGGTCGCAAACTCATAGCAATCTCCCTGCCTCAGCCTCCCGAGCAGTGGGATCACAGGCACGCACTGCCAAGCCCTGCTCTAAAGTGCTTCCAACACCAGAGACAGGTTTTGTCTGCATCTGAGCTCCTCAGGAGTGGAAGTGTACCGTGTGATACTTGCGGGAATGCTGATCTTACTTCACACACCCTAACTTGGTGAGACTTGGAGAAACCAAGCCTTGCTCATTGTGTTCCGGTACTATATTCCACCGTGTGAATCTACTGGTTGACTTATATACTCTATAGTTAGTGGAAACTTGGCCTATTTCCCACTTTCACTTCTTGTCAATAATTATGCTAGGAAATATGCTACACATTATTGTGAACTCTAGTCTTCCTTCTGTGCAAGACAGCACCAGGACTCCCTATCTTCTCTCCTTCCCAGCCTCAGGAACTGGTACTCTATGGTCTATTTCATGACAACAACATTTTTAGTCCTACGTGTATTTCAAGACAGCTAGAAGAGAGGTTTGCTAAAGGATCTCATCACAAAGCCATGTTAAATGCTTGGAGTAATGGGTATACATGCTGACTATCCTGATTTTGTCATTTGGCAACGTATACGTGTATTGAAATATCACAGACAGGTATTATGTGCCAACCATAAATAACAAATATGAAAGTAAAAAAGGATAATTATGTTAGGAACATTGGTGTGTGTGTTTTATATTATTTTCTTTTAGAGGTACATATTTCTAGAATATTCATATAGTGACATTTCTGTGCTCTGGGGTGAGTGTTAGGGGACAGTTTCCTGAGGTGACTGTGCTCTTTTCCATCCCACCTGCAGAACAGCAGTGATTCCGCTTTCTCCCTGTCTTCAGTGCTGTGTGGTATTGTTAGGAGACATTCTGACATTCTGGTGGGTGTGTAATGGCTGTGCATCGTGGTTTTAATTTGCATTTTTCTGATGACTAATAATGTTGAGTACATCTTCTTTTGGAATGTGTCTGTTAATACCTTTGTTCATTCTCTTATTTCCTGTTAATTTATAGGAGTTTCCCAAGTGCTCTGGGTATAAGACTTGTATTGATCTTGTTCCATCTGGGACTGCCTCTGCTACATTATTGTTTTAATGGCATATGGAACATAGCACCAGTTCCCAGGCTTTTGTTTTTGTTTATTGAAACGGGGATCTCACTATGCAGACAGGGTGGCCTCACACTCCTGGTCCTTGTGCCTCAGCCTCCCAGAGTACTGGAATGACAGGTGTGTGCTTCCACATCTGGATTTTATTAATTCCTGGTTTCAATGCATCTTTTCTTATGGTTAATGTTTGTGGTGTCTTAAATAAGGAATGTTTCCCTATTTCTCAAAAACATAATTTCTCATGGTATCATCTAGAAATTGTATTTGTTTACTTTTCATGTTTAACTCTAATATATATATATATATATATATATATATATATATATATCTCAGAGACCAAAGTAACTTTTTAAAAAATGAATATTTTGTTGACCTTTTATTGAAAACACTTGTTTCCTGTTTCTATTCTATTCTAAACTATTCTGCTTTTTTGGTATATTTTTCTATCTGCAAAACTACATTCTCTATTCTCTATTTTAATCACTGCAATCACTGTTCAGATATGCTGCTGTATAAGTTTCCCAGTTTTATCCTTCTTCCTCAAGATAGCCTTGACTATTTGCCTTTTTCTCATTTTCATAAATAAACATCATACAATGTAGATACTGCTTATTAATTTCTACAAAATATCTGCTATGATTTTGATTGGCATTTTATTGAATTTTAAAAATAAATTTAAAAAGAAGCAAACTCATGAACATTGTATATTCCTTCCTTTATTTAAACTGCTTTTAATTTCACAAAACTATAATTTTTAGGATATTTTTGTGGAGCAGTCTTAACATCTTTCATGAGACTAATTCCTAATAATTTGATGTTCTCAGAAGCTATTTTAAAAATTATTCTTTTAATTTTCCTCTTCTAATTCATTACTACTGCATCAACAGACATAATTGGTTTCTTAGTCTGTTGACTTTTGGTGATTTTGTTAGATTTGATTATTAGTTCTGATACTATATCTGAGTAAACTTGTATTTTCAACATACGTGTGCCCTTCACCAATAATTACATTTTAAATTTCGTTCTTCCCAGTCTTACTCTCTTGTTCTGATTCTCCCTAATGCACTGGTCGGGAATGGGCCTCTCTACGCCATTCTCAAATTCAGGGAGAAAGCTGTCAGTGGTGTGTGGTTAAATATTATGTTTGCAGCTGACTTCTGTATCTACGGCAGGTGCAAACTCACTCCTTGTTTTCTCTGGGGATCCGTGAGGTCTTGTTCTTTATCCCAGCCAGACTTCCTGTCAGTACCTGCTGGGGAGACAAGCGGGGCACTGCGGGACTGTTATGCAATAGGTTCTTATGTAAGGATGCTTTCAGCAGGATGGATTTGCCTCTCATCTTTCAGCCCTCTCTACTCCTTTAAGGGTCCCATGAGGCACCGTAAAGCTCCCGTCTGCTCACCAGGCTCTTTCACTCTGCGTTTTGCCTTTAGCATCCTCAAGTGAGTTGGGGCAAAAGTACCAGGAAACCCTGGACCCACACTGTGGGCGCCTCTATTTTTTGGGAATCAGTCACTTGAACTCTTATTGGTCTTACTGTTATTTTCACAAAAATATTTTGCCCAACTTTTACATTGTTCTCCAGAAAGGCATTTAACTTAATCTGCCATTGCAAAAGCAAAAATAAAATCTTCTGAATATGCAAATTTTGACAAATGGAATGCATAATTTTAATTTAATGTTTTTTGAATATAACGTAAATTTATAACCTTTTTAATATATTTTAATTAGTAATTTTTAAGTAATACTTTTAAAGCACGAATGATTCAGTGACATCAAAGATGGATAAAATGTTTTAAATGATGATTTAAAATGGAGATGTCCAGTTTGATGGATGTTCTCATTATCAGTGGTTAAAAATTATTAAATAAATATGCAGCAAATGGCTCCCATGTGGCAGGCAACTTGCGGGGTTAAGCAGACATTGAAGAGCAAGGGAAGGCTCCTGCCCTGGCATCTTGCATCCCCCAGGGACAGACGAGGCCCCCACACTAACTTGGTCTGCACAGCAGTACGATAGACTCGCCTTGTCCCTGAGCTCTGGGCCCCTGACTTCTGCATCCATAGATACAACTAACCGAGTTCAGAGGCAGCAGGAAAATGTGTCTACAACGAACACATACAGATGTTTTTTCTTGTCTCTGTTCCCTGAACAATGCAGTATAACATAGCATGTAAACTGGATTAGGTATTATAAGTCACCTAGAGATAATTTAAATATATGCAAATTCTCCATTTTACATAGCAGACTGGAGCATCTGCAGATTTGGGTATCTGCAGGCAGATCTGGAGAACTACCACCCCCCGGGACACCACAGGATGATGCACTGGGAGGGCCTGGAAGGCACAGAGGAACCCAGTGGCCCATACTGTTAAGCTGCCTGGTTAGGAAGGGAGGATGTGGGAAGGAAGGACCTAGGCCAGGCCGGCCAGCGGGGGGACAGCCAGCTCTGCACAGGAGGGGAGGGGCCCAGGCTGGAGGGGCCAGTGGGCAGACTGGCTGTGAACAGTGAAGCTACCTCTGGTTTTCATTGCGGGGACAATGACAGAGTCTTGCATCATCAAAGGGAAAACAATATTTTACCTAATAGGAAATATAAGGCATCTTTAAAAACCGGAACTCTGAATTTAACCATATTTCCTGTCTTTCTGAACTCTAGCTGAGACAAAAGCCTTTAAGGTATTCTGCTGATACTTTAATGGGGTTAGAAGAACGCAGGCATTGATGACTGACTGGTCTTTGAGGACAGAGAGTGCTAATGGGTTCTAGGGTTACAGGGCTCTGCTGCTGCCGAGTGCTTCTCTGCCTGGGTTTGCTTTTTGGTACACAGCTGTAATTATCCTTTGCCCTAATTTCCTGTGGTGAGCAGACGAAGAAGCTGCCTATGATCAATCTGAGAATATAAATGGTGATCACACTGAATTCTAACTGTGGGTGAAACCTACCCTGTTGGGCAAAAAGCAGCAAGTGACTGTTTATCTCCTAGCCTGCTTCTGGAAGTTATCCCATCAAAGGTCGTGGCTAAGCTGCTGGGTCACTAAAGCATCTGAAGGAGGAGAAGAGCTTGTCACTGAGTGTGGCAGCAGGGCCCACAGCCTACCTGTGCCCGGGGGACCACATGCCGCTCTGTGCCGTGTCGCAGGCTAACTTCAGTGTCACTGGGGAGAAGCGGGGTTGTCTGACACGGAGCGGAAAGGGCCCACAGTGCTTCCTGCCTGGTCACCCTCGTGCCACCTCTGCTTGCTTCCGAGCAGATGACTCCGGGCCCAGGCTCCCGTCGTGCCCGGCTGTCCTCTCAGGCCCTCCCGGACTGGGGCTCTCTTACTTTAACTGAGTCTTCAGGGTCTGGCTCATACATGTTCATACAGTGCAGGCCGATATTTATGTTGGTTTGGAGGAAGTTATTTCATTCAGAAATGAAATGCGATGGTTGTGTACAACTGGTAGGTGTTTAAAATAAGATGACCTCTTATGAGCAAGCCCGTTTCTCATTAGCATGTCCACCCCCTGTGTTAAAAACAGCCATTAGGATCCGGTCCAATAGTGAGCACTGGATTATTGCCTCAAAGTGAGGCAAAGCTTATTAAACGTCTTGGCATTACCAGAGTGGGTTCCAGCATGTGTTTCTTGATGGGATGAGTATATGAGGGAAAAGAACACATATTGGGGTTTCGGGTTGTTCAGTGGTGTTGATGTACGTGTCAGGATTATGTATGCCCTCAGGATTCTACTTAGAGAAGGTCCCCTCCTTCTCTGGCCCGAGCATGAGACACCTGCCACCTCCAGCCTGCCTTGTGCTCAGGACTGACCGCAGCCAGCGCAGCTGGGGATGTGTGAGGAGACCCCGAGGATGTCCGACAGGGCATACAAAGCCATAGCGAAAAGAGCGTAATGCTTATGGAATTCCTTTATGCTTCATTAAATCAAAGAGATGTAGCTCAGCATTTCCATCTATAAATAACTTAGCATTAGCATAACAATATATTCATTTCCTTTTAGTTGTTTTTCTCTGTTTACATGCAGCTGGAGGCCAGAACCTATATAGGTGATATTCCTTCACCTGCTACAAAATAAAATATCATCAACAGCTCCTTCTCTAAAAGAGACGTATAATTTTAAAGTTATGCATATCCATCATAGCTAAAATTGCTGTTCTGACTTAATAATAGTTTTACACATATAATTTTATGGCAAAGTATGTGTTTTGTGAGACTATTTAAAGAGGCATTGCAGGTTCAGCCATCGCTACAGTTTGAAACTTAAAGCAAAATTAGAGCCAAAAGTAAAACCAGCGGAAGGGCACCGTCAGCGGGACGGCCGCTTTGCCACCCGGGTCAGGCTCACAGGAGCCGCGGACGCCATCCTGCCTAATGAGTGGATTGAGTTACTTTCTTTGCAGATGATAGAAAACTAAACTTCAGTTTTGAAAATTAGCTCAGATTAGGGAAGCGTGGCGAGATCGTGGGTTTCAGAGGCAGCTGGTTTACAGGGAAGAGCGTTCTAAAACCCGCTGTGTCCCCCTTGTGCACCAGTGCTCCGTCGCACGTGTTTGGCTGGGGACTCTGCTGCTTCCCCATCGCTTTGGTGCAGGACACACACGGGAACTTGCTTCAGTGATAATGAAAATTAAAACCGACGTGGCAGCATGAATTGAGAGGTGGAAGATTTCACTGGGAAAGGAGAGAAGATGGGGCAGGGCTCCAGCCTGGGGAGAATTGCTGGGGCGGACCCGGGTGTGAGGGCGATCAGACCGGCCCCTCTCCAGGGGACGGCGGTTCACTTAGGACATTGCAGGGCCAGCAGCCTTCCCCTGGGTCATGAGAGTGACTTCTTTTGGAGACTTCTTGTGTTTGAGAGGACCTGGTCCTCGTGTAAGACGTGGACCGGTGGCTGTTTCTGTCCTTGGAGACACCCTGGCTCCCCACTGCGGTGGCTGTAGTGCGCTTGGTCCTCGGATGTTAGGGAAAGATGTGTTCTATACATCGTTACCCAGAGAGGAAAGGGCGAAAGGATGTATGTTCACCTTCAGGGCAACAGGCCGGGGACTGAGTCTGAGAAGGTCTGTCTACTGTCCCATGAGAGTTTCTATCTTGTTTCAAGTTCAGTTTCCACAGCCTCGTGGCTTAAGTAGTTGTTGCTTCTCTGTGACTCTTGACACTTGGCTCCTTAAACCTTTGTAATCTTGTTGTCAAAGAGTTGGGCAGTTCACTGGCGCTGGAGAAAAGAAACTCTACACAGTTGGTACCAGAACTATTGTTAACAGAAGTACTATCAGAACTCTAGTGCCACCTATGTTTAAAAGTGTACTTTGACTGAAGTACGGATTATAAAATACGCCAGCACCATACACTGAGGTTCAAAGCTTGGTGAGGTGTGGCATGCACCCTTTGTAGTAGGAAACCTAATACCTCCTAACTATTCCTTATACCAGGCGCATGATTTCTTAAAAACAGAGTGCCTAAAGCTGGGGGGGTGGCTGAGCAGGCAGGGCTGCATGTTCCAGTTGCTGGTTCTGAGATGTTGGAAGCTGTCTTCAATGAGCTGAATTCTACAAAAATTTAAATGAGCGAGGAAACAGATCCTTCCTTAGGGCCTCCAGAAAGGAATACAGGTCTCCCAAGGTCTAGATGTTAACCTAGTGCCTTAACTAGCTGTGTTAATTACCATAATGAACTGTATTAGAACTGGAGATGAGATTATCCAGCACAGGATTGTGGGCAAGCCTTTGTCTTGTAGAATGAGGTTTCATAATACACGCATGCTACCCAAAGGTTCTGGAGAGTTTTATGCCAGTAGACATGGTAACAGCTTAGATTGAAAGGAATAAAAAGAGTAAAAATAAAGTGGAATAATTCATTGCTAGTTATATTAATTAAAAATCTAACATATGTTTTCAGAGCCTGAAAGCAGGGTATTGCTGTAATAAATTCCTAAAAATGTGGAAGTGGCTATGAAATTGGAAAGTGGACAGATGGAGAATTTTCAGATGATTAAAACAATCCTGATTGCTTGGGAGAAAAAAATTGAATGTCAGTGATATTGCAAGTGAGAAATAAAAAGAGAGCATGGAGTATAGTAGAGAAACTGTGTCCAACTTAGAGAAGAGCTAAACTGGAAACAGAACGATGGTAGAAATATGGCCATTAAAGGCACAGCCAGTGAGAGGGCAGGAGGAAACAAGGCTGGCTTTTACATTTTAAATGATTGTGCTTTAAAAATTTAAAAAGGAGAAGGACCTGTGGCAGAGTCAGCATATGGGCGACACCATGGAGAGTGTCAGGTGTCAGCTCTGCAAGGAGCATACGCAGCAGCGCTGCCAGGAGTGCATTCCATGGGCTCAGCTAGCTGCCTCTCTTTTTGAGACCTTAGCCCTCTTTTTGATGAAGTGGAGTGAAAGACCGAGTCTCTCCAAATCAGAGATGGGGCTCACCCCACTCTCCCCGAAGCCTGAGAGGAAGAAGGCCGTGAGGACAGAAGCCTGAAATATTCCCACCAGGGAGACGCTTTGCTCTCTTTCCCGGGGGTAAAAGTGCACCAGGAACCTTTCTTGTGCGTGCACCCGAGGAAGAACAATCAGTCTTGGTTCTAGGTTGGGCTGGTATAGCTGTGGGAGGCGAAGGGCTGAGTGGGCTCAGCAGTGTCCTGCAGCAGGCCGCGTGCGATGCTGGTCACCAGGTCCTCTCTTCAGACTTCTTAGGCTGGAGAGGTGTTGTAGAGCCCCAGGCACGGACAGTCACTGTGGACTGGGCTGAGCGCCTCCCTCATAGAGTTGTGGTCTTTTTCGGGGGAGGGGAGTAGTCTGGTATGAGGTATCTCTAAAAATCAAACAGGCTATTTCCTCTTTTGATTAGTGATTGCACATGTGGGTCTTAAAAGAAGCTAAGATTTCAGTGTTCTGATCAAGGTTTTCATGAGCTTAGCGTAGCCAGCAGCGGACAATGGAAACAGTCTCATGGCTGCCATCATTGATACAAAGTCCCCTGAGGCCCTGGGAAGGGCTGAATTGTGTCACCCCCAAAGGATATAATGGAGTCCTAACCCCCAATATTTCAGAGTGGGATTATATTTAGATAAAGTCTTCATAGAAGCAATCAGGTTAAAATAAGGACATCAGTGTGGACTCTAATCCATTGTGACCAGAATGATTGTCTTAGTTACTTTTTACTCATCGCTGAGACAAAATACCTGATGCCCAAAGTTGGGAAAGGAAAGGTTTATTTCTTACAGTTTTTGGAGGTTTCAGTCCATTCTCAGTAGGCTCCAAGGCTGGGTGGCATGGGGGGGGGCGCAGTTCATGGCGGCTGCAAACAGCAAGGCGGAAACCGACAAGAGAGAGACACACATTCTTCCTGCCATTACATCACATCCTGGCTCCACCACTAGGAGGGTGTAGCACTGACACCACCAATCCAAGCACTAGACAATGAACCAATCACAAATGCACAATGCAAATGCATGAGGCCTGGGGGCCACCGACATAAACCATGACAATCATGTAAAAAGTAGACATTTGGACATAGACAGTGACAGACTGAAGACACAGGAAAGTGTCATCCACAAGTTAGGAATGTTTGAGGCCACCGGGAAATAGCAGATTCTCCCTCTGGACTCTCAAAGGGAGCTAACCCTGCCAACACCTCCATCCCAGACTTCTGGTCTCTGGAAATTGATTCCTGTTAGTTCAGCTGCGCTGGCTGGGTGTTTTGTTATGGCAGTGCTGGCAACCTAAACGTGTGCACTTAAGACCTGAGCTGTGCTGAGGCAGAGAAGGGCTTTCCAAACAGGGATCTTAGCTGGGGAAGCTCCCAGTGCCTGCCCAAGTCCCTTGGTTTACACTGCCTCATTAGAAGCCTCAGGAAACCATTCCTGCTGTTACTCCCACGCGAGCTGTGGGAGCTCAGCAGACAGCAGGGTTCCAGGAGTTGGCGTTGCAAGAAGGAGACTGTGGGGCAGAGTGGAGCTGTGGAAGGGCAGGGCCCTGACTCTGCGTTTTATTCTCTGCGTCTGTGCTGCCCCTACAGACCGTGCAACGCAGCGTGACATTTAACGATCAATTCAGGGAACGCTTTTCCATCTGAAATCCTGTTAAGACTGAGCTGCAAAACGGCAAAATTCAACAAATCTAGTTTCACAGATCTTAGTGGGCTGTAATTTCATTTCTAGAACAGAGTAGCAGTCAGGACCAAGAATGGTTCAGAATGCCCTGCCTTACCACTGGGCAGGTTGTGTTTGCAGCAGAAAAAGGAAATGACCTAAAGAAATCAAAAGTGAGGTACAGAGACTGCCCTGAGTGGTTTCAGAAACTGTCGTATTTGAACATGGGTTGAATAGCTGGCCACTCTCAGTTGGCTGAGTCTCAGCTTCTTGTTACAAACGTAGGTTAATACTTGTTCCTATGTCAACGTACATTGCACTTCACTGTGTAAGGAAGAATCTTCAGGGCAAACTTCAAATACCCGTATGGAAGCAGCTTGGGACCTCCTTAATGGGACCAAAGGGTTATTCGTGATGACAGGATTCCAGGGTTGGAGTTGATGAAAAGGAATGCGAAGCTCAGGTGGAGAGAAAAATCAACGTGATGAGAAGTTGGAGGTGCCTCAGAAGAAAGCGTGTCAGCGGGTCCCCTGGGACACCACCATCTTCGATCTTCTTCCAGTTTGCTCTCTTCATTGGCTTCTGTCTTCCCGTCTCTCCTCTGGTGGGTGCTTCTGTCTGTAGACAGGGCCACCGTGAAACTGTGGCTTGTGGAAGTATTCGTTGGAATTTCTGGAGGAGAAGGGAGACTGGGACACACAGCTGTGCTCATAGGTATGCATATTTGCGCATGCATGTGTTCATTTGTTAGCCATCACGACAGGCAAGGGAGCTGTGGCGGAACCGTGCGGTCCCTCTGCCCTTCACATAGCAGGAGCAGGGAGACAGTCACTAGGGTTCTGGGGTTTTCATAAATATTAAAATAAAGCTGATCAGCTAGTAGGTGGTGGTATAGTGGTGGTCACCACCACCACTGCGCTGAATGAAGTTGCCTGTTGAGGGCTGGGCACGTGGCTCAGGGGCAGAGTTTTGCTGAACATATGGGAAACTGTGGCTTCATCCCTTGGCTGTCCTGGGTGTGAAAAAGAGGTACACGCACACAGTGCTGAGGGGCATCACGCAGAACCGGCCTGGCACTGGGGCGAGCTGTGCTCATGGTCCTGCAAACCTCGGCCCATGATCTCTGGCTGAGCAATCAATTTCAGGAATTTATTCCAGGCAAATATCTATGGATATTTGCAAAGACTGATCTGCCAGGAATTTCAGTCACCTTATTTACCACAGCAAAATAGTATACATGACCCCAGAGTCTAACAACAGAGCCATAAAAGGTGGTTGCAGCCACTGAAAAATCACACATTTTTGTGTCCTTATAGTATTTTAATAAATACTTAATTCATATACTCTACACAATTAGCCTGAATAAGGATACTTAATGACATAGGCAGAAATTTACCTGACTAAGGATATTTAATGATCCAGGCCAATGCCAATCAGTATCAACCGAAAGAGCCAGTTAAATCATTTTAGAACAGACTTTGCAATATAAACAAATATATCTACCTTGATTTTAGGAAAATTATTGGGTTCATAGGCACCAGATTACCAAGAGAAGTCATCCACTGGATTTTTTTAAAAAATGAGTTTTAGATGGTAGGAGACTTTCTTTTCTTCTTTTCATTGTCCTCCTCCACCCCAATTTTCTGTAAACAGCATGTATTACCTTTTTAAGCAAAAATAGAAAAGATTCTATGGTTTCAAAGCATGACAATAAGCAAATTACACCTCAAAGTCATATAATTTATGACTAAATAAAATTTCTGCCACTTTCACTTACAGATCTATGTAAAACATACAAGAATACCACACTAGCACAATCCTCATTTGGGTGAGATTAATGCAATTTGAGTCTACAGGCAGTGAATGTGGTAAATATTCTTTGGAAATATGGACTGTAATGTCACAGAAAATTTTTCATAGAGAATCTTACTTGAAAGTAGTACAACAATAGTATCTAACTTACATCAAAGTGAAGTGCAGCCATGGCTTACCAAAGCTATCTTTCTTCTACGAAATAACCTAATTTTACTGTTTCCACTAAAATCATATTTTTGCTTACTTTCCTCTTTAGTTTTCTGTAGTGTCATATATAATGTGATGCACCGAAAATACACATTACACACTCCTTCATAAGTGGATTTAAGGTCCGATAATCCTTTGAGCTAAACTCAAATCATAACATTACACTCTCCAAAATTCCCAGGATCAACTCACAAAAAGTATAGGTAAAATGTATAGGTTTAAGGCATTATCAGACAGTACCTAGAGAGTAACCGTGCATGCACATCCAGTCTCTCCCTTCTTATCACTATGCATAAACTAAGAGAAGCATTTCTTAATGGGACTCAGGGATTCAGCCTCAGAGCCAGGATTTCTCCTCTTTTTGGGAAGGAAATGCTGGCTGCTTGTCTGGATGTCACGGTTAGCAAGAGTATATGTTTTATTATGACTTTATTGAGGTACTACTGATGTGCATGTATGAAGCGCATAATTTGGTCAAATGTCACATGAAAAATATCATAATCAGGACAGAAGGGTGTGGCTCAGGGGTAGAGCTCTTGCCTTGCATGCACAAGGACCTGGGTTCAATTCCCAGCAACACACACACACACACACACACACACACAAAAGAATAAACATCATAAACATGATTCTCAGCCCTCAGCTTTTCCTTGTGTCCCTCAGCAACTAATCATTGATCTGATTTCTGTCATTAAAGTTGTATATAAATAATATTGTAAAGCACGTACTCTTTTTACTCAGTTCAGTGACTGAGATTCATTTATGTTTATGTGTGAGTATGTGTGTACATGTGTGTAGAGACAGAGATTCACTTTTCTCTCTCCCTTCTTCTCTTTCTCTCCTAGGTAGTATTCCATTGAATGACTATATGACAATTTGTTATTCATTTACTCATTAACAGACATTTGGAATTTTTCAAGTTTTGGGTTATCATAAAGATGTCACAAAACCCATGTTTGAGTATTCTTGAAGAATACTCGCAATAGAATGGTATTCTTTTGGGAGAATACCCATCAATTATATGGAAAATGATCTAATTAAAATATTGATAAGATGCTTTTCAAAGGGTTGGCCCATCGTAATTCCCACCATGGAGTGTGCACGCATGTGTGCATGTGTGCATGCATGTATGTATGCCTATGGGTTGAATTTTATCTCCCTAATGTTAGTATGTTAAAACCACATTCCCAAGCAATGATATTTGAATTTAAGGCCTTTAAAAAGATAACTAAGGCTAATGAAGTCACAAAGTCTCATCGAGCTGCAAGGGATTCTGGGAAAATGGAGTCATTATGAGGGATGGTGGTGTGTTCAGCTGAAACAACTAGGGAATCTATTGCTAAAAATGAAAAAGCTGATCTCTGTCAACAAGAAATGGAATGCATGGCATGCACAAAGTAGATTCAGCCCATACTCAGTAATGAAGAAGCTGCCATCAAGTGCCTATGACATTGACTTGAACAGGTAAATCGGTGGTTTTTTGCTTCAGTTTCTGTTGGTTAGAAGAACCTTAAACTCAGAAGCACTTAGGAATTGTTAGAACTGCAGATTGTTTGTCTCCTTCTCCCCTGCTTCCAATATGCTGAATGAGGAAGTCTGAGGATGTGCCAGGTTTCTCCAAGCCCTCCATGGGAAGCTCATTCATGCCAAAAATTTGAGTCACATTGAAGTGGAAAAGGATTATGAAGGGAAGCTTGGGGGCAGGTGTTGGCTCAGGTGTAGGAATTATGTAGAGGGATTCTTAAAAAGTACAGAAATCCAAAAGTGATTCTGAAGGCAGTCAAGTTAAAGAGTTTTTTTAAAAGGTAAGAGATATACATGGTTGAAAAAGTTGATTGTCACTGCTTAATGTTTTACCTAGTCACTCACTGGTCTGTGACATCAACTGTGGCCTCACCACATCCACTCTGGCAACTGCAGCCTCGTGTCATCTGCACCCCACCTGCATGCAGCAGGTGCTCAATAATGTCACGCGAGCAGTTGAAGTAGATAGAAAAGCATTATAGGAGTCCTTATGAGAGAGGCACACACCAGTGTGTGGCCATGAATTTTAAACATTTTAAGTCTACGAATAGAAAATATCTGTGTTTGAGTTTTTATTTTATGGGGGGGTCATAGCTAGTTTTATATGTGCAGAGCAAAGGATTCTCGACAGGTTTTGGTTGCTGGTCGTCTTAGTTACTTTTCTCCTTGCTGGGACAAAATAGTCAACACCCAAGCTAAAAGGGGAAAGGTTTATTTAACTCATCGGCTGGCTCTACTGTAGGGTAGCTTTGCAGACAAGAAACAGTTCATGGCAGGCTAAAGACAGCAAAAGCAACAACAACCTTAACAGCGTCTTTCTGCTCCTTTTATACTCTATCCAGGCAGCTGGGATTAGAGTGGTGTCAATCTGACCAGGGGAGTGACCCAGCAGCCACCCACCCTTAATCCCAGCATTGCATTACCAATCAATGACACACTGAACTCAGCCACCTGCGAAAAAGGCCCATCTAAAACTGCATGAAGCTGTGGGGAGATGTCTAGACCCAAACCATAACACTGGTCTTGCTGAAAATACAGGCGCTGATTTTTTTGTTTGTACCATAAGAAACTACCACAACCCAGAGGCTTAACCTATTCAAATTTATTACCTTAAATTATGCAGATCGAGGTTCTAACCCTGTGGCACTGTGCTAACCTCATGCTATGAGGGAGTGTTGAGTTCCTCTCCAGAGGCTCATTCAGCTTGTTAGCACAGTTCAGCTTTCATGGTTGTAGGATTAGGGCCCCGAGTCAGACTGACTCTCTACTTTCTTTGGAGGATTTACAGTCCTCCAACTTCAGAGCCAGGAGCAGCAGGTTACACCAAACTTCCTTTCATCTAAGTTTTCCTTATTCTTTCAATATTGCTGCCAAGGGTTGAAGGTCCCCTCTGCAGTTTTGCTATTGTCACTCAAGAAGCGACATTTTTATTGGAGATGCCTACTGCCTACCTCACAACGTACAAGTCGAGGCTGGGCCTGCAGGGAGGCAGATGGGCTGAGGGATGCTCAAGGCCCGTGTTTAGTAAGATTGGGTACAAAGCCATGGAGCTTTTCAGATGAAATAACCAGGATATAAAGGGTATTGGGGTCTCCTTCACAAGATTTGGCTATGAAACCATTCTCAAAAATTACATCTGAACAACTACTTTCAAGAGAACAATATTAACAAGTGTTAATTTCCTATTTTTTAAAAAATTCTGTATCTTTTTTGTCTTGTTTTTAAAAATAAAAGACAAAAAATATAGAAAGAAACTGAAGATTTATTTTTTATACAGCACAATTTTAGAAAGGTCAATGTTTTATTTCTTATTTAGCTGCATCTTAGTTTTCTAATGAGATGATTATTTCTGAAAACAAGAACATGATTCTTCCTCCTGTGGACAATTATACTATACTGTAAAAGGCCAAGATATATTTTGGCTTGATTTGTGAAAAAGGTGGTAAAATAAAAATTCTATCTTACATAAAAAAAAAAAATTGTACCAGGCAAAATTAAAGAGATAACGACAGATTTATTCAGGATATCCTAAAAGGAGTTTTTCAGTTCTGCTGAAACAAAAGGCAGGAAGGTTTTAGGTGCAGGTGTGAGTTGGAGGAAAGCAGTGGAGGACATGGTGGGGAGTGGAACAGTGGGCTGCACTGAGCATGCCAAGGGTCATATCGGGCAAAGCAAAATGCATTAATCTTGTTCAAATGGGCCTTGGGCAGAGTTTTGCAACAAGGGGGTCACGGAGGGTGGTCTGCTCTCAGACAGGTGAGGTGGAGGAGGAGGGACTGAAGAGCCACTGGGGCAGGAGAGGTGGAGGGTATCCTGAGATTGCACCTCTGGGCTGGTGCAGGCCACGGAAGGGGCGCTGGCTGGGGCAAGGTGCCTGGGCGCTCCTCCGTTTTGTGCCGCCTCTGCTATGCCTAAGAACCTTACAGTTTCCCTCCCTGGAGGCTGCATTTCTGGAAGCCCGAGCTGCACCCAGTCTCTGCGCCAAGGTAGAAGCCGCCCAAGCCGCTCAGGCACAGAATGAAGGAGGGAAGCTAGAACAGCTTTTTCTCCTCTCCAAAACTGCGGTGGCACAGCTGTGCCCTTTGGAAGGGGCTGTGGCATCTCAGGCACATAACCTTTCCTTGTCATGGGGGGAATGCACTGAGGGAGAAGGTGGGGCACTGTCATCCTAACCTTCCTTCCCTCCCTGGCAGGGGGCCGTGGACCTAACTGATTACCCATACCCACCCAGGGAGCGGTGATGCCAGCTCGGCAGTGGCCCTCAGTGGGATGTGTGAATGATGCCTTTACCCAATTCACCCCAGGAGCTGCATCTCCGGATGACCTCATCAAGTACTGGGAACAGTTCTGAGCAAATGACTTGGCTAAATGGTTTATTATGATTTATTCTACTAGAAATTGGCTTCTGTGCTTCAAAATTTATATTTAGATCTAATATTGAACTGCTAGAAATATACTTGAGGGAAGTTATTGCTACACAAACATTTTTTCCCTCAGTAACTAGGAAACCAAGAAAGATAAAACCGGGCCACAGCTGTCTGGGGCACTAAGGATACTAATCCAAATAAAATCTACACTGAGCTTTCATAAAAAAAAAAAAAAGCAAGGTGGGGGTCAGGGACTTAACTGTTATCCAATGATGTTACAAACAGCAATGCATTTATCTTCTCTGAAGATGTACAGAATGTTCAAAGCAGCGCTGTCGTGACAGCCCCACCTGGGAACCACCCCAGTGGAGAGATAAATACCTTGTAAGGTATTCGCACCATGGAATGGAGCAGTGCCACAGACAAAAGGGCCGGCGAGGACACAGGACCACACAGATGGGTGTCCAACCCACTGAGCGCCCCCTGGAGTCTTGACATGTGTAAGTATGGGAACAAGCCCACTGGGCCTGGCTGCTGTGCCAGAGGGCACAGTTTTACCGGGAACTCGTCCGGCTGCTTCCCTTGATGCCAATAAACCAAGAGGCAGACTGTCAGAGAGAGAAGAGTCTGTTTCTGTAACCAGCCACAGATAAAAGGCTGAAACTCAAGTCCAAACCAAGTCAGTGTAGTTTACTGAGTTTATAACTCAGTTTTTCTTGCATTTATACATGGAACAAATGGTTTCCACCAACAGGTACAAAGCAATTCATAATTGAAACAGCAGCCTCTCACGGCCTCACAGTTCATTTCATAACCATCTGCACAGGATGGAGTAAAGCAAGTCACTAAGTACACAGTCGGTACTAAGGGTCTCTGGATTGCTCTAGGACTGGGGTTCTGTCTGAGTGGCCCCTCCCAGGACGTGATAGCTCATGCACCTTGGCCTGGTTTTTTTTCCTTAAAGCAAACATTAGTTTTCCATGAGATTAGCGGTTAGGTAAACTGTGAGCTGGGAGATGTGGGCCAGCCTCCAGCTGTTTTCTTTATGACATATCTTTGGTCCAAGAAGCTTTCAAGGGATGATTTTCTTGAGAGCTGTGAATTCTTCAACATTTACAGAAGAATGGGGACGCGGATAGCTGTGGGTTTCTGTTTAGATTTCCCAGTGGTATCTGCCCTGGGGCCTGGCAGGCTCCAGTGCTCTGCGCGCAAGCGTGTGTGGGCCTGCAGCGCCGTGCTCCCGCTCTGTGTGTGAGTCCAACCCCAGGACACAGTGCCCAGCAGGAGGGAGTGCTGGAGACTGGGAAGCTGGGAGAGCTGGCGGGGGTCCTCCTGTGGTTCCTGGTGTCCAGACACACCGTGTCATTGTGGAACCTTTTTTATCTCTGTGGCCTCAGCGGGTCTCACTGAAATAAGTTACATTTAACACACATGTGACTGCAGAAAGAAAGCGGGGCATGAGAGGTGCTGCACGGAGGGACTGAGGGTCTAGCACAGGGCTGGAGCACTTGCTAGTATGCGTGAGGCTCCGGGTGCCACCCCCAGCACTGCAGGAAAAGAACACAAACAAAATAACAACCAGGACACGTGCCCCATGGACGCCACCCCGCAGGGTGGGAGCATTGCGCAGTTCTTTCCAAGTTTAACGTTGCACAGATGAAAGTGTTTCGCGTGGAAAAGCAACAGCTGGCATCAGGTCCAACTGAGAGCAATCGGGGACAAGAATGTCTGCTGCACGGGCCGACTGAGAAATCTTGGTTTCCGAATTTAGAAGTAAATGAAACTTTCAGCCTTCAGTGTGCTGAAGTCTGAAGAAATGCATTTACTTCTTTTTACAACTGGGCTAAATACTAATTGTATTTTAAAATAAAAGTATTTTTGATATATTTTAAAATTATTTTGGATACATTTTATGAGCTAAATAAAAAGGATGATATGCTGCAGAGTAACTGGTGCTGTCAACAGTTTAGACAGGGCGGTCAGGAGCCCAAACTGATAAATTACTTTTAATTATCAAACTTTTCTAATATTAATTTTTTGAATATTAAAATTTTCAAATTTTTCTAATATTAAAATTTTCAAATGTTTCTAATAATTTAATTAATATTCTTTTTTCAGTTTTAACTTGACTCATAATATTTTACACCCTGCTGAGATACAGTGCAATGATTCCATATGTGTATACAACACAGTGATCAAATCAGGCTGACCTGCACCTACATCTCCCTCAGACATGTGTCGTTTCTATATTTGCTGAGCCCTAAGGGTTTTTGCAATCTGTCATCTTTATTAACACATATTAATTGTACATCTTAATTGGGTTCTGTGTGGTATCTGATGCATGAATATAGTCTGCACTGATGCAATCCAACCTCCCTTGATCTGCCCCCTCACACCCTCCCAACCTCTAGCAATCATTATTTTACTTTCAGGTCAACTGTGTCAATTTCCTTATGAGAAAAAAATACACTTGCTTTTCTGTGTCACCTTTATTCACTTAAAATGATGTCCTCCACTTCTACCCATTTTACTGCAAATTCTAGGATTTCATTCTTACTGATGGCTGAATATATTCCATCTTGTACAAGTAGCACAGTTTCCTAATCCACTCACTTGTGAACGGGCCCGGCAGAGGTTTTGTGGTGAATGGTGCCATCGTAGACATGGGCGCTCGGTGGGTTTCTGGTGTGCAGAATTCAGAGGTGGGAGGGCGGGGCCATCTGCTGAAACATTCTTAAAGCGTTTTTAATGAACGCACAGGTCAGTGGAGTGGAGTGTGCTCACACTGTTGGGTAACTGCCCCACCACTCACTTCTGGAACTCTTCCCCTGTCCCAGTTGAAGCTCTGAAGAAGTGCATTTTTCCACCTAGACTTTGCTACGTCCCTGATGAACTCAGAAGCTCCACAGGGCAGCCCAACAGTAAACCTCTTTCCTTCAGGGCATGCGAAAGGGTCTGCTCATATGTATATTCATTTTTTTCTCTTACTCAGTATTTGAGTATTTACAGAGGCAGAATGAACCTCAAGGAAGTATTGAATAAGTAAAGAAACTTTTTTCAGCTAGCAAATAAACCCAGTGGATGTTCTAATTTAAAATTGATTCTGAATTAGCTGGTGTGCTGGCCCTGGCCTGGAATCCCAGCTACTCATGAGGCTGTGGGACGAGCAGTAGAAGTTTAAGGCCAGCCTGGGCAGCTTAGTGACATCTGGTCTCAAAGTAAAAATTTTAAAATTAAACAATAAACTGTTTAAAGGGTTGTGGATGTAGCTAAGGATGTAGCAAGCTTGCCCAGGATACATGAGGCCTGGGTTCAATCCTTATTACCTCAGGAATACACAAACACACACACACACACACACATGAATTAGCTTTTGAAGTTGGCATCCGTGGATGAAAGTTTCTAAATAGTCACTTGTACGTCCACTAACCCTCTGCAGAAATTTTTAGGAAGAAAATTTTTAGGAAGAAACTGCCATAACATCAGACATAGCATGCTTTTCCCCTTTGTGGTAGCCAGGATTGAACCTAGGGCCTTGGCACTGAGCTTTTTTTACTTTGAGACATGGTCTCATCAGTCGCTAAGTTGCCCAGGCCAGGCTTGAATGTGCAGCCTTCTGCCTCGGAGGGGGCCACCATACCCGACTCCGTAGATTGTATTCACTCACTTTAGTGGGGAGAGAGGAACATTTTTAGGTAGTATTGGCTGCTGTCAAGGAAGAAAATCAGAACAGAGGAACACTGGTTGGGTCCCTCACGCTAGAGTCAGGAGGCTCTTTTCACTTGGATCTCAGAACCGGCCACGGTGGAACTTGGCACGGCCTGCGGTCCTGCCCATTGCCCCATGGGAGCCACACCTGTGGTTTCCTGAAAGATCAGCAGCTCTGCTGCCCTCCTGTGCAGCAAACCACTTCCCTGACGCTGCCTGGACGGAGACGCACTCAGTCCCTCTCTGCCAGCTTCATTTTCGTGAATGAGTGCCCATCGTGGTCCTGCCTAGCGAGCGCTGAGACTTCCAGCCTCCTCGCTGTTTACCGCACTAAACACAGCTGCTGTTCTGTGCCACACTGGAGCACATTTTCAAGATTGCTTGATTTTGTGTCTTCCTGGTTGCAACCCTAATTAGTCCCAAAATGTCATTTTCTTTGTTCCCTGCTAGCTTTTCCACTCAGTCAGCTCCAGAGCAGTCGTCACAGGTAACTGATGGACTCAGCAGGTGGCTGGGGCCAGGCCATCGGTGACCATCCTGGGATGGAAGCCTCAGCTGCTCTTTCCGTTACTGACGCTGGCAGGTAGGTTTCTTGCTTCTTTCAGCGCAAGGTGCAGAGTTCGCCCCGCAGATTGGCCACAGGCGGGGTTGCCATGGGAGCAGCAGCGCCAATGGCCACCTGCTCCTCAGAGAAGCCCTGCCCATGCCAGCTTAATACGCCATAAAACACCTTTTACTGTTGCTGGTATTGACGTCTCCATCCTCCCAAGCAGGGTGGATGAAATTGGGTGTCCATCAAGTATTTGGCAGGGAAAATGCAGACAGAGGACATGGGAGAGGACAGTGTGCCTGGGCATGACGACCCTTGGAGAGGTCTGAGATTTCACACGGGAGGCGGTGCAGCGCGCAGGTCTGGGATGTCCGCCGGGGGATCCCCAGAGGGTCGGTCTCGGTATCTCCTCGGCCTGCATTACAGGTTTCCACGGATGGCCCTCCACGGAGGCCATCCCCATCCAGGCCTGTCCCCAGGAGGCCTTGCTAGTTACCCAGCCAGAAGCGCAAAGGCTGCAGACTCAGCGCTGCCTAACCTTGCCCTGGGGCTGTTTCCAAGATGGTGAGCTTTGCACATGAGTACAGGTGGCTGCTGGTTAGGGCAAAAGCAACCACTGAGGCCTCTCTCCTGCTGCAGGCTCTCTGGGTGGGTCTCTCTCTGCAGTTCTCCCAGGCCCCATGAGGTGTGTACCTTGATCATCACTCCAAGTAGCAACGTCAGTATTTTAATGCAAGGCTCCTGTGGCGTCCCCACCTTCTCTTCCTGGCCTTGCGATCTAGTAAAATAAGAAATATTCTTTTCCCTTCCCGCTGCCAGTTGGCTCCAGGTTTGTGCCCTCCTCCCTGTACCCTGGGCAGGATCTGGAAGGAACAGGGAGGAGAGGGTTGCTTCTGTGTGCTGAGCTCCCACTCCTCTGTCTGGAGAAGCCCCTGCCTGGAACTGTCTCTCAGGCTTTAGAGACCATCTCCTACCTCCACTGCCTCCCTATTTTGCATGACAATTATTTGTATACACCCATTAGGGCCCCAGTGAGAAAAATTGCCTCCAAGACAGGACTGAAAATCCTTAACAAGAGGGATCCTCAGCTTATTTTGCATTTCCAGTTCTCAAGGGCTCCAGCTACTTGGACAGGCCTTGAGCACGGTCTGTTTATCACTTATGCCCACATGTAGCTTGGATCCCTGTGGCTGTGACCAGACATGACCTGCACCCTGTGCCCAGGAGCAGGGAAGCCGGAGCTCAGGGACCTGGGTCTTGACCGCAGAGAGGGACAGCATCTTCTCAACAGAAGACAAATGGGCAAAGTGAAAACATAACTGTGGAATCACTGGAGGGGGAGCATGTGTTTAATTCCCCTTCAAACAGAGCAGTACGGTTTTGTCTTGTGAATGTGGAACTGTGCCTGACAGCTGGAGAGCTGTGATACACGCCAGCTTCACTACTTCCCCAAATGGAAGGAACCTGAATAACCAAAGTTACAGGTAACCCGAGGGGAAGAAGGGAAGGAATAAAGATGCAGTACAAGAGGAAAAGAAAGAGAGTAAAGAGACAAAAATGATTCCCTTTTGGCAGCAGGGGAAGCTCTGAGGCACTTGTCAGTGCTGAAAGTCCCAAATTCCCAGCGTGGGGAGGTCCCCTTAGCACCCCACGCTCCAGGCACAGTGGGGAGGACAAGGCTGGCACGGGCTCAGGTTCTGGAGTCGCAGGACCCGAAGTCCTCGATCTTGCTGAGCTTCTTGGTTTGTTTCTTTCTTTCTGAAGAGAATACTGATAAGCTCACCCTAAGTTTCTTAAAGCTGTTCTGAGAAGACATTTTTCAATTATTTTGTGAAATTGGCAGAGACAACAAAGAATCGTACAATATTCTCTGTGGTTGAGAGGGCAAACAGTGCTTTGAAACAAAATTGGCAAAATCTACTTGAGCATCATAAGATAGGTATCTCTTTTGACCCACTTCACCACTTCTAAGAGCTTCCCCCTGAAGACAGCCAGACTGAGAGCAGGGAATTCTGAAGAAAGGTGCTCAGCGCCCTGCACCAGTACTAGAGAAAACCTGGAAGTCACATCACTGCATGCATTTGATTAGCGAGCAGGCAACCCTGAAAGGGAAAGTGTCTATGGAAAAGTCAGTCTTCGCAGTGAGTGATCCAAAATGTTGAAAATAATAGTGTGCAGGGAATAGTGATACCTCCCTGTAGTCCCAGTTACTCTGAAGGCTGAGACCAGATGATCAAAAGTTTGAGACCAACCTGAACAATTTCAGTGAGACCTTGTCTCGAAATTAAAGGGGGTTGTGAATGTAGCTCAGAGGTAAGACACCTGCCTACCATGAGCAAGACCCTGGGTTCAGTTCCCAGGACCACACAGACACAAAAGGAAACAAAACTCCAAAGTGATAGAGAATCAAAATGTTGATTCATGGGTACTAAGTTCTAGTTAGCAGTAGGAAATTCTGTTGTGCCAGAAGCCCTGGCTTCAATTCCCATCACAAGGATTAAAATAATGCAGTATATTTTAATATTTTCAAAACAGATTCTGGAAGGATACACCTGAACACTTTAGTCCTCCTCTGATCGTTTCACTAGAATGTGTGAAAACGCAGATCTTCCCACTTTTGAATAATCCGGTATCTTTATTTGGTTAGTGGTACATAGAGAACCCTCCCCACAGTAAATATTACATTATCAAAGTAGACAGCCCCACCCCATGCAGGAATGGCCTTGCTCTGCTGCAGAAGGATGGTCATCAAGGTGCCCTTTTATCACCTCTGCTGGCCACCAGCTCCTTCTTCCTGGGGTAGCACAGTTCCCAGTGGTCTCCTGGATGCTCCCGAACCTGCCCCCCATCTCCCTGATGCACTATCCCCTGCCATGGCTGTATTTTCCTTCGCCCCTTCAGGCAGAGGCTGCCGTCACAGCCTCAGATTGTTGCTGGGTCACCCCTGCTTCCCAGCCCACCTCACCTTCCCAGCCCTCCCTCAACACCCTGAGCCAAGACACTGCTTTGAGCACCTAAAGTCCAGTGACTTAACTTATCTTCACAGATCTTCTGTGAGCAGTGATTGCCAGCCGCAGCGAGCACAACCACCTGGCCACGACTTCTGGGAAGAGTCGGCTCCCCTACCACTGTCCCAAAGTCTGCACCCTGTCCCTCTAGTCCCCACCTGCTGGGTACTTGCCCATGAGCCATCCCTCTGCTGCGTTCTATCTAGAGCCTGTTTTCCACCTCTCTGCCTCTTCCTAGCTCTGTCTTCTCCCTAGGCATGTATAATCTGGCTCATCTTGTGGCTGACCATTTCTCTGTTTTTCCCCTAGTGATTAGATTTAAAATGGTGTTTACATTTGGTCGCTTTGCTGTAATCTGCACTTGTATTTCAGTGTCCCACTGAAACCAGCCACTTAGGACCTTAGTAAAGGTACATTTCAAGAGCTACGCCTAGAGTGAACAGGGATGGCCTTTCTGTGTCATACTTGTGGCTCTCTGTGAGAGCTTTGTGATGGAATGCAGAAAATACTAGGAAATTATACAGTTGCATAAAATCCAATATCAAACTGAGTGGAAGACTGCTCTGAGGGATCTAGAATGCAACTTCATTGGTCTTAGGCTGGTGGGCTGGGGTACCATAACAGAGTCCAAATCATCAGCCATGAGTTGGCTTTGAGCTTAGTTTAAATACAGTTTGCAGACAGGAAGTACAAGGCAGTTATTACATGATTGGTCACATGAATTAAGTCATATGCTGTCAGGCAAGCTAGTTTTAAACCTAAAAGGAATTGTTTGCCATAATGTAGGACATTCTAAGGATGAAGGGAGAAGTCCAAGTGGAGCAAATGAAGTTAAAGGTGTCCTTGACTGAGTCACTTTGTCCCATATGAAGACCTTGAAGCAAGCTGGAAACAGTATATACTATTTTAACTAAAAAAAAACACATGGTCAAACTGACCCAGTGCATTATTAGAAGAATAGCAGCTGGACTCCGACAGTCAAGGCTGACTGAGTTTAGCAGGGTGCTATGTGACAAGCAGCAGGAGCACAGGCAGAGAGTGCTATTTGATTTTCACCAGGTTATAATATGGTTGTAAGTTTACTGTTTGTAACTGTGCCTTTACTATTTTTAGAACTGTGCCTCCACAGTACCGGGAGAAAACACAACTCACTGAGTGTCACTGGTTCTGGCTCTGGATTTCCCAGCTGGTATTGCTTGCAGAGTGCTTTCTGCCTCTGGGACACAGCTGCCATGGCAGTAAGGTTGGAATATCAGTTGAGTAGCTTTAGGAGCCACCCACATCTGGGTGTTCCCCTCGCCTCTCTGGCGCTGTCCCCTGCCCTGCTTCCATTCCTTCCTAGACTGAGCAGCTTTACTCCTTTCTGCCCTGATATTCCTGCCTCGGAGCCAGCTGAGCACGGACTGAATTCCCCCAAGCCGTGAGCTGAATTAAAACTCTCCTTCTTGGAGTTGTGGAGGTGGAGCATTGTGTCCCAGCCACAGGAAGGCTGACCAGCAGAGGGGCCCTCCTGTGGATGCGACTGCCCCTCAGTACCAGCTGGAGGGTGGAGCTTTGCCTGCACCCGGTCTGTTCATGCCACCAGCCCTGCGATGAACAAACAGCTCCTGCTCAGCACGGCCTTCTCCCAGGCTGTCTGGACAGGGTGAAGTCCTCCTCATCTCCCGAGGTTCAGCTCCCACAGCGGCCTCCCCAGGCACTGAGCGAGTTCTTTCTCAGGGGGTGCACCCTCTTCCACAGAGTGCTTTGCTCACATCTCTCTGACTCTTTTGCAATGACTTGAGGTCCTGCCCTGAACAGGTAAGAAAGGACAGATAACCAATGGCTCCTCTTTGTCTAGGCACCCAGAGTCATACAAGGCCGTTATCGAATGAATGATTAAAAAGGAGAGTGAAAAGGAAGATACCCTTTGACAGTCTGCAGTAGAAGGCCAGAGGAGCACAAGGTGCTGGATCACTCTGCATCCAGGAAGGAGCAAGGAGTTTGCCATACTTACTGTTAGGTTTTTGGTGCAATAAGAAAGGAGATGTAAAATAAATATAGCCTTTAGTCTAAGCACATGGAGAGAAGCCTATGACTATAGATAGCCTGGCATTCTCTGACTGGCGGGTGTGGCATAGGGTATATATATAACCTCTGACCGGGCTGGAGCTTAGGGAAGGCATTGATAATGCACAAGTTACTGATTGAGACTCCTTTTTGCACCACTGGGAAAGGAAATTGTCACGGGGGAGGAGGAGGTGACCTCAAGGTAAATCTACCATTTGGCCCCACCTCTCCCCGCGGCTTATCCTAGGGCAGAACTCTTTCACTTACACACAATGCCCATCTTGTGGGTATGTGTGGTCAAGGCCGTCCAAGGGCTTGGGGGAGCTGCCCACCACATACCTTCACGGGCTGTGTAAACCCAGAGATCTCACTGTGTGTATGACTTCCTATGAGAGACAGGGCTTAATTCTAACAGAGGTGGAGGTATAAGACAAATTCCAGGATCTGAGGCTTTTCAAAATACTACATAGCAAATACAGCTGGGCTCTCCACCTGTGGGCTATTTAAAACACCAGGAAAACATCATGCAGATATCACCATATCAAAGGGCAAAAGAATCCAAAGCAGTTCTCAGTATTTCTTTTGTCTAGAGATTTTTCAAGGTGAGTTTCCTGCAGTGCTCTTGCAAATTCTTTGACTGCTCTTCCCCCAGGAGATACCAGTTGCCCCAGTGCCCAGTGGTTTGGAGCATCACATTGACAACCAGCTCATACCTAGCTTCTCCAGGGTCTGTCTGAGGAACCCAGAGCTGCGCACTGGCAGGTGCTGGGAAGGGTTAGGCAGGAGGCTCAGCTTCCCAGGGCCTGTGCTTTCCAGCTAGGCATGGAGTCTTATTGCAGTGCGCTCTTTTCTTTCTGTCAGGAAATATTAATTAAGTACCTACCGAGCACCAAGCACTGTCCTGGGTGCTGGGCACACATGTATGAGCAGCATGAGATGCTGCTCTTGTGGAGGTTGTACTCTGCTGCAGAGCATAATTCATAAGAAGTATAGGTTATGCAGGATATTTATGGGAGAAGACAGCTAGAAAGAGGTGAAAGGTAGGGAAGTGACTGCATTTGCAAGGTGATTTGGAACTTTCAGACCCTGGACACCGAGGTGCGGGGCTTGACCCTCCCCTGGGCTGCCCACTGCACCTGTCCCCTGCCTGCTCACACTAAGGCCCCTCTGTTTGGCTCTGTTCAAGTCTGGGAGCCCTGTCGAATGCCATGAATGTGGCCGCGTCTCCACAGGGTAGGTAGGGGTGGGTGCAGCCTCTGTGTGGTGAGAGCCCTTCGGAGGATGAGGAGGCCCATGGATCAACTGTGACAGGCCAGGAGGCAGCTTGGCCACCAGGAGAGGGGCAAACCCAGTACGGTGGGCAGGTGCCTGCAGGCCTAATGGTCCGCAGAGCGCTCAGGAAACCACATCTGAATTGGAGCTTTGCTGTTTCATCCCACAGCGAGACCACAGCTGGAGACCCTAGGTAGAGATAGGGTCAGGGTAACCTTCCTAGGCATCTCCGGCTACCCCAGCAGGGGCTGCAGTCTCCCCCGAAAGCATGGAGACAGGTGTCCCACCTGTGAGGCTGTGTGTCAGTGTGCAATTAGCATCTCAAAAGCCTGAAACAAAAAATGTGTGGTCATAGGGACGGTGGTGGGAACATCTTTCTCCCTAGCATAACAACCAGCCGAAAGCCTGATTCCTCCTAAATCCCATCTGCATCACCTTGGCTATCGTGCCTCTCTGTCTGCACAAAAGAACCAAGATGTACGTTAGTGTGACTATGCCATGGTGTTGGCTAGAGTACACATCATGTGGGTGCACACAGGGTGTGTGCGTGTGGTGTGTGGTTTACATCCACAGGGTGCATGACGATATTTATAAGTGTGATGTGTATGTTGTGAACTTTTGTGTCTGTGGTGTGATCTATGTGTGTTGTATGTGTGGAATATGTTTGGGTGGAATAGTGTGATTACATTTTGTGATATGTGTGTGGTGTGAGTATGTGTGTGGGAGTATGTAGTATGTGACATGTGTGCATGTGTCTTTGTAGTGTGAATATGTGTATGTGTTTGTGTGGTATGTGGGGTCTTTACATCCCTTTGTGGCTCGAGTGTGTCTAGATGTGTGGTGTGTGGTGCGTGGTGTGTGTCTGTGATGATACATGTGTTTGGGGTGTGTGTGTGTTTGTGGTCTGAGTGTGGCTGTGTGTGAGTCTGTGTATGATGTGGTATTTATGATTGTTGAGAACAAGGAAGCTGAGCTAGAGACACTGACATTTCCAAATGGCAGCAATGACTTACTAGGTTTCTGCCAACATTTAGAAAGATTAAAAAAATAAAAATAAAAAGTACACTTTGAAGGGAGTCTGGGCAGAAATAATTCTATTTGAACAGATTGATTTTGAAACGTTTCATTTTTCTTTCCCATAAAATGCTAGTACAGTTTTAAGTTATATACCTATTGCTTTATCTTGGATTAAAAGGCAGAGTATTTTTTCAAATAGCCTTTTTAAGCCAACCAAAAATGTAGATTACTTCAATGCAAGTAAAGGTGAGGAAAACAAAATGTGAAGTTAAAATGGCTGTGGAAGATTGGGATTCACCACAATAGCAGATCAAACAGTGGGGACTGCAGTCATCGAACTCTGAAGTCAGCATGCAGTCTGCAGTCCCGTTTGGAAATGGTGCGCCATGGAGATGCACACTGGGTGTTTTCTTGTCTTCCCTGGCCTGGCTCTACGTCACTCCCCTGGATCCTGTAGCTCTAGAACTGACCTTCTATGTCCTGGCCACTTAGCCTTGGTTAACAGTGTACCAGCCATGGCCCCTGGGTAGCAGTGCCCCTGTGCAGGGGACATGAGGCTGGCCACTTTCCGTCCTTGTCCTGGTCATGATTTCACTATGCTTATAAGAACAGTGATGGGTGCCAGCTTTTTTGTTTTCTCCTTCCCCTCTGAATTTCATGTGAGAAAAGAGCCTGTAATGGTGCCCCCTCACCTGGCCATGCTCGGACACCTCCTCAGTGGGCTGTTTCTTCAGAGCTTGGCAGGTTCACCAGCTATAGACACAGGTAGAAGCTCAGCTTCCAGAAGACATGGGGTGGGGATTGGCACACTTCTTCCATACAGCAGGAGACAGTGCATCATCGGGCGTATCTCTGTGGTGACCACTGGCCGTACCCTTACACTCTGGAAGCACCCAGGGTCGATGGGTGGAAGTTCGCAGGTGTGGTTGTGGTCCTGTAAACTTTATCTGACACTCAACTCTGAGTTTCATGAATTTTTATGTGTCAGAAAATATTCTTTTGATTTTTTCAACCATTTGAAAAGATGAAAGCCATTCCTAGCAGGAAGCTGCACCCCAAAATGTGGCAGGGCGAATGTGGCCCTGGGAGAAGTTTGCTGGAGCTTAGAGGAACCGAACTGTCCTATCTCCAGCCCTAGCCCCTTCCCGGGTACATCTTCCTCTCAGGGTCAGGATTCAAGAGGGTCTCCAGGTATTCAGGCATAATGTGTGTTTCACCTCGCTCTGTGCCTGTCTTTGTCATTTCCGGCCTGGAGCAGTTTACCAGGATCCCACTCGGCCTGCCTGTCCTAGTGCCACCTGTGCCCAGCCCCCTCCCGGTGGATGCATACTTAGGCTGGCAGACTGCTGAGTAGGATTCTGTAGGCTCAGCCTGCCGTTGTTTACTGTGCTTAGCAGCCTAGGGACAAATTTAATCAAATTACAATTTAAAATCCTGTAGACCATGTGTGGAACCCAGAGTTGCACCTGCTCAGGTGACATTCAGCTTTTAGTCGAAGTCACATGGGGCCTTCAGATTGAAGCTAGTGGCCAAGCTTGTAGGAGACAGTTTGTGTGACTCACCTTGACTGCAGAACAATTGCTGCAACATTAGTTAAATCGAGTCTTATTTCCATGTGCTGATATGTACAGAGCAGGCTATGCCATTCCTTTCTCCCTTCAATTGGCTCTAAGTGCTGCAAATAAGGCCAGTAGGTACAGTAGGAGTCTTTTAGACCAACTGACAGTTTCCTGTTTCCTGGCATAGTGCTCTCTGTAAAAGACTGAGCACAGTGGGAAGGCAGAGCCAGTCAGCTCCAGGAATGTCAGGTGGGTACAGGCTCAAAGTAAGAGGCTGTGACTCCCCAGGGCACAGAAGTTTACATATCAGAAACTGAAGCAACAGCCTCCTAATACGATTCAAATTAATTGAATTGAGCAGACTGATCCTTCTGCAAGTCATTCTCCCTGCGTTTTGCAAAGATGCTTTTCTCCCCCTCTGGCCAGCCAGTTCAAGTGACTCATGTAGTTCCTGCCATCCTCACTGTCACTCATCCTTGAACCACTCCTTCCTTCACAAGATAGTAACTTCTGGGAGACGCCTTGATCAGGGCCTTTGTTCTCATATCCTCACTTGGATCCAGCTTAGGACGCCTTGGAGGCCCTTAACTTTGAATATGTCTTGGTGTCTTTACTCTCCCTGTGGGTCGAATTGGTGGTGGTAGATTGGAATTAATTTGCTGGGATTCAAATAATGTCTAAATAGGATTACAAATAGAGCTTTTTGGATTGTGGGGAGGACTAGAAAAGGGATTATAATATTTGGATCACAAGATTCATTATTTGTGATACAATACAAGGCAATAAAGGATGCCTTCTGATAGCAGTGTCCTGCCTTCCAAACAAAGCTGCCCCTTTGATGTGTAGAAAGGTAAGTTCTTTGAGCTATTAAACTTGGTTCAGTGCTCCTCCACCCAAACCAGTTGCTGACTAGCGAGCATCTCCATCTCCAAGCAATGGTGCTGCTCTTTGCACTTCAGAATGGGAATGTGGTTTCACTGTGGATATTTGGCAAAAGAATTGAATAACCGAGCCTTTAGAACATCAATATCTAAATCCACGTGATCCGGCCCGCGGATCATTCCGTGGGTCTCACCTGGAGGGGGAATGGGGATGGCGGGCAGGACAAGAGGAAAGAGAGATGGAGACAAGTTGAGCAGTTCCAATCAAGTCTCGTTTATTGAGGAAGTGAACATGGTTTACATAGGGTGAGGGCAGGAAGTTGTCATCAGGCAGAGATGTTGTGGAGAGACCGGATAGGTCGCAGTCATGTCTGGCCAGGCAGAGAAGATCATGGGTAATGTAGGCAGACACACCAAATGCCCACAGGAGGGCGGGATGGGGCGGCAGCAGTGAGGCTATCACGCCGCTCCCTACATCTCCTCCCTTATCATTTTATAAAATCAGGAGTATGGCAGGCCTTGTGAAGACGGTGCCTGTCTTGGGACATGGACTCCATATGTGAACCTGACCAAGCCTTACCCGTCATGGGCCTGCAGGACAACAGTTGGTCCTGTGCCTGTCTTAGGTGGCTGGTGGTGTGGCACTAATGTCCAAGTTGCCCGTCTCTGGCTGCCTGTCTAGTACCTCAAGGCATCTGGGCCACATCATCAATATGGGCCATTTGTGGGAAACGTTTCCCAATAAGTTTGTTGATCTGCCGTCTCCAGTTGATGATAATGTACCTGAATGGGCTTTGCCATGAATGCATCAATTCTATCCTTAAGAAGCCTCATGATCCTCTGGAAGATGCAAGGGCCAACAGTTAGAAATAACAATAAGGCAGCTAGGGGTCCCAGAAGGGGGGCAATATAAGGGAAGAGGCCCCCCCACATGGAGGAGAAGGGGCTAGTAGCCATTTGTTGCCAACATTGTCGGAGTCAATCTTCTAGTTCTTGGAGTTTTCCGCGCACAAGGCCGGACTGGTTGACATAAAAGCAGCACTTTTCCTGTAAGGCAAGACAGATCCCTCCCTGTTCTGCTGTGAGTAGGTCTAGTCCTCGTCTATTTTGTAGGACGACCTCTGCTAAGGAGTCTAGTTGATTTTGGAGAGTCTGTACAGTGAAGGATAAGGCTTGAACATCTTTAGACAGCTGGTTAGATAAGTCAGAATATTTGTCTAGGGCCACGGCAAGGCCAGCAGTCCCTGTGGCTACAGCGCCAGTGAGGCCCATTTCCACCAAGAGCAGGATTAGCATTATTGCTCTTTTTTGGCGGCCAGCAATATAATCGAATGTTGGCACTGGGATAGGTTGGTCACCTGGGACAATATCTATGTCGGGCAGGAGGGAAGTGGTCATGCATGTACCTGTCCAGTTGGATGGAAGATAAGTATAGGCTCTATTATTGCCGCAGACAAAAATGTGTCCTGTTGGGGGGCACACGGGGTTGTGCCTCAGGAGAGGATGTTGACATCAGTGCCCATATCTATGAGGCCTGAGAAACTTTTTCCATTGAGCAACAAAGTCATAAGGGGTTTATCTTTGGAAATGAATTGAGCCCAATATATATCTGAAGACCCAAAGGAAGAATCTCCCCTATAGGAGGCCATGGCTATATTAGGAGTTTGGACTAAAAGTAATAGCACTAATTGAGCAATAAGTTGCCCTTGACTAATGGAAACCAGACCAGAGATAGAGGAAGCCATAACAGTGATTTCACCAGTATAGTCATTATCTATGACTCCTGGGACAATTTGTAATCCTTTTGATATTATACTGCCGCGTCCAAGAATTAACCCACATGTGCCCTCAGGAAGGGGGCCACAAATCCCAGTAGGAATGGCTTGTGGGCCCATGTCA
>PVJX010017849.1:0-37655 GCA_004027295.1 Dolichotis patagonum
CCCCCTCTCCTTTTCCTTCTCCCTCTCTCTCCCTCCCCCTCTCTTTCTCCTTCTCCCTCTCTCTCCCTCCCTCTCTCTCTCTCCTTCTCCCTCTCCCTCTCCTTTCTCCCCTCCCCCATCAGCCTGTAGGTCCTCAGGTCAAGCCTGCACTGGTCCCCTCACTGCTCTTCCTGGGCTTATTCTGTTTCACTTTGCTTTCTCACTTGGTCTGGTTTGGCAGTACTGGGGAAAGAACCAGGGGTGCTGAGCTACCATATATCCTCAGCCCCTTTTAAAATTTTGAATCAGGGTCTTGCTGCCCGGGTAACAGTCAATCTTATGATCTTCCTGCCTCAGCCTTCCTCAGTGCTGGGATCTTCCTGTTGTTTAAATGTCCTTTCCTCCATATGCCCTCTTATCTTCCCTTAGCTTCAGAAACATCTTTCCATCACACAACCCTACCACATCACTCCACTTTCCAAGGACACCGATGGTTTCTGATCACCCAAGATCACACCAACATCCTGTTACGGCACACAGATACACAAACGCACGAGCGCGTGCACACACCCCTTTGCAGTGGGATGCTGCACTACTCTGCATGTCATTTCTTCTTTCAACAATGCAAATGCTTATTGCACCAAATATGTTCCAGTTATACTACCAGGTGGTGGTAGCATAATGACAAAATTTTTTTAAAAAGCTCCTGTTCTGAAACTTACAAGACAGGACAAGAAACAGAAATCAGTTACATGTGCAAACATTTAAGACACATCTGAAATCCAAAATTTTCTGAGTGCTAACATGACAACACAAGTGAAAAAATTTTATACCTGACATATATGATGGTCACAGTCAAAATGCAAGTGCACTAGCCAGGCATGATGCTGCAGGCCTGGAATCCCAGCAATGGGGAGGCTGATGCAGAAGGACTGCAAGTTCAAGCCCAGCTTGGGTAACTTAATGAGACTTTATCTCAAGATTAAAATAAGGGCTGGGAATGTTGCTCAGTGGTAGACCAGCCCTAGGCCTTTACATTTGCTTGAGCTATGACAACAATCATGACATATGGGACAAATCATGATTCTACCAAAACTTCAGTTAACATTTTCTCTAATCACACCAACAATGCCATTAATAAGACCCTGCACAAAACTGTAGGGCCATTTAAAATGTCACTTATTAATTTAGTGAAAACTGCCTAATTTCTCTAGCCCTTTTAGTGCTCTGCATGATGTAACCATGCAAAGATTCTTCTTTTACAAAATCCAGTAACAGCAGCTTTTGCTTACCAATTAGTAAGAGCAACAATCATAAAGCACTCTTTGCAGTGAAATACAGCAAAGCCACCAAGCCAAGAAAGTGTCACAATAGATTACCACCAGCCCTCAGGTTCCCCCCAGAACTACAGCTTGTGAAATAACCATGGCAACACCCCCCCCACACAAGGCACCCAAATCTGATCATACTTTTGCTGAGAAATTATTCTCCATCTGCGCAAATACACACAAAGATGCATGTTGACAACAGTTATGTAACTCAACACAGCAACTTGGTGGTATTTTAAGTTCCTAGTGTCTAAGAGTACTAAATGACCGTTAGGCACAAATACTCTCACAGACCATTCAAAGTAGAACTAGAAGAAGGGAAAGAAGATACAGTTAAATGTGGCTACAAGATGGAGAATACTATTATTGGGATTCTTTTAACTACTAAGCTCCATTTGACACAAGTACAAAGGGAAAACATTTAATCAAATGCAATTTACCACCATCTCTAGCAACATGTTTGGTTACAAATTCTCCCATAAGCACAAAGGCTAGAAGCAAAGGCATCATACTTTTCAAACCTGTTTCACCACTTACTACCTGGGAGATCCCTGGTCAAGTTTGTTTGTTTGTTTTGTTTATTTCTCTCTTTCTTTGAGACAGCAGGGTGTCACTATGCAGTTAGCTTGGTTTAAAACTCACTATCCTGCCTAGGCCAATGGTGGCGAACCTATGGCATGGCAGGCATGCAGCGCCCTATCTGTCAGTACTCAGCACTCAAGCCAAGTCACCCCAGCAACCAAGCATCAGATAACAGTTGTTTTTTTCTAAACGAAAACCTCAGTATTCAGGTTTAATTACAGCCTTGGCACTTTGTGATAAAGAAGTGGGTTTCAGTTTTGGCACTCTAACTCTAAAAGATTCACCATCACTGGCCTAGGCGTCAAACTCAAAATCCTCATGCCTCGGTCTCCCAGGTGCTGGGATTACAACTGTGCACTACCACTCCAAATTACTGGCCAAGACTTTTGGTTTTTGTTTTATCTCAAGCCTCAGTTCTCCATACAAACAGAAACACCACACAGAGCCCATGACACCATGCCTCAGCACATAAAAAAAGATGCGCTTTGCTGAGTTCTCCTTGTTACTGAACTGTAGAAAGTTAAAGTAGCTATAACACACCTGGAAGAACCATGCAATCTTATGAAGAACAACCCATTTGGACCATTCATCTATAATGCTCAGGGACTGCACATGCTAGGCAAGTGCCCTACCACTAAGCTACATCAGTAAAACTGTGGTAAGAGCTTTTATACACGTATCTTTGTATCATTGAGGTTTTGCTCTGCATTTTAGAAATTTCTGGGTAGCCTGAGGCCACAAATAGATTATCTTAAATAATGTTATAATTCTTAAAAAAACTATAACTTAAAAAAAAAATCTTGTCCAGATTTTGGTATTCTGCTTATTAACTGGGCTGTAGAGTCAAGCTTACCAAAAAACTGAATCATTAATTAACAATAACAGCAAACACTGACTGAGCTCTTACTACCTGCCTTATCATACAAAGATCTTGGACACTGAATTCGCCACAAGGCTGCCAAGATGAGAGTCGGGTAGCTCAAATCTTTGATGTGGCCAACATGAATGTTAAGAGTCTCCACGAAAGCATGGAAAGCATCACTGTAATCAACTACCAGACCAAACACAAACACTCAGAAACCAGACCAAACTCAGGCCCAGAGAGATTACGTCTCAAGGTCGCCCTGTTACTACCAAGACGGGGCTAGAACCAAAGTCTCAACCATTTCCCATTCAGTGTTTTGTGATCTATACAACAGCTGATGGTTTTAAAAAGAGAAAGACCTACATTTTGTGCCCCAAAATGTTTTCACACAGTTGGGAAGAAAACTCATCCCCTTAAATACTTGAAATGAATGTGTGTTAGTGCAACCCACACCCTGCAGGGAAGATGCTGCAGGGCTCCTAGCCAGATGCTAGACAACAGCCACAGGCACAGCAGTGCAGAGGGAGCGAAGGGGTCCACTGCCACCATGACCCCCAGAGTGCCTTCCTGGCCAGCAAAGCACACTTCAGAGCCACACTGCCAACTGCAGGTGGCATTCTTTTGAAAAGCAGAAAGGTATCTGCAGTCCCATGCCCCTGGCATCTCTCACCTCTTCAGTGTTACTAACTTCTAAGTGTCCATTCTCTTTTGAAAAGAATGATACTGCATCTAGGTAGTTTTCACCTTTCCATACTCTGAATCAGGGTTTCTATTTTTACTAAAATTCTCATTTTTATGAAAGTTGTCTGCATACGGCCTAATGCCCTCAGGTCTAGGTCAGGAAGTGACTGGACAGAGTACTTTAAATGGCTCCTTACTTGGGTAAACATTTTTAAAAGGTCATCCAGCTTGGGATTTAGCTCAGTGGCATAAATGCCTGCCTGGCAAGCATGAGCTCATGAGTTTGAGCCCTGGTACAAAAAAAAAGTCATTCACTCCAGGCCTGTAATCCCAGTGTTCAGGAGGCTGAGACACTGCAAGTTCAAGGCCAACCTGGGCTGCACAGTGAGAGAAACCCTGCCTGAGCTCAGGACGATAGCATGTCTCAAAAAACCAAACCAAAAAAAAGGTAATCTATAACTTAAACGTAGGAAGTCACGAAACTTTGTATGACAAGCAAACAAGACTTTTACAAAGCCTTCATTGTGTTGGATGAGAGTTTGGCCAGATACTCTCATTTATTATTCCCAAAGCTGAGAATGGGTAGCACACTAAACCACTGACCAATTCAAAGTTATCATGGGCGAACACCAACTGCCAATTTTCAAATAAATAAAACATATTCTAAAATGTGTTGTCCAATATGGTAACCACTCTTTACAGGGAGCTATTGAGCACCTGGAATGTGCCAGCCTGAGGTGTGATGTAAAGGTAAAACTTCACTAGATTCACCCCAGATTCAAAGAGTTGGTTTAAAAGAAAAAAAGTGAAGTATCACATGAGCAATTTTTTCACTTTGACAACATGTTAAAGTAATACTTTGGATTACTGAGCTAACTTAAGATATATTTTAATTTGTAAAATTTTAACGCAGTTATTAAAAAATTTTAAACTGCATTTGAAATTTGCATTACATTTTGATTTAACTGTGCTGCTTTATACAAATGACAAAATATGATCCAATGTTCCTTTGATGATTTATCATGATGACAAACATCAGATATAAAATAAAGCAAGAAAAATCTTACTTATACTTTGGATACATAGTTTAAAATATGATCAAGTAAGAATGGCATGTTCTTAAAACTTCTATTAGTTTACAACCACCTCCAACTGTGTTAATAGAGGAAGGACTCAATCCTACAAGTAGTATTTTGGGGATCAAGAAGGAAATACAAAATAAAAGCCACAAAAGAGGGAGTAAGATAAATACCATCTGTATCTAAAAAGCATTTTAAAACTAAAGAAGTGTTTTAAACAGTTAATAGACCCTTTTAAAAAATACTTTATTGCGCAGTGAGGCATGCCTGTGATCCAGCACTCAGGAGGCTGAGGTAGGAAAATCTTCGCGTTCAAGGCCATCATGGGCTACATAGTGAGTTCAAGAACAGCCTGGGCTACATAGCAAGACCTTGTCTAAACAAAAACAAAACGACTTTATTATTTTGCTTAATTTGATGACATCTTCCAATTATCAGCTAATCAAACTTAGTAAAACCTCTTAACAAACTTCTTAACCTATTAAAGGTAGACTGGAAACTCTAATTCCAGGGAACATAAGTGAAATTCCTGAAATTTCTATATTGGAAACATATGCCCATTTCCCAGCAAGGTGTTTATAATTAAACACTGTACAACGATGAAATCAGCCAACATTTTGATACATATTCTTCAATATTACATTGATTATTACAAAATTTAAATAAAACTGTTTTCAAAATTCCAAAACACCACAATACCTTTTCAAAATCTAGCCAGCAACAATTAGGGAGAGGACGGTTGCCAAAGCCCCACCTAGTATAAGTTTAAATTAGAAATGGAAAACACACACACACACACACACACACCCCAAACAAAAAAAAAGAAATGGAAAACACAAAGCCATATCAACAGTAAGAAATATTTGCACAATACTGTTGTACAAACACCTTTGGATACATCATGCCATTTGATCTTCAGGAAAGTCTCTTGAGTTTTGTATGTTTTTATCTATATTTTAGAGGTAATTCCAGTGTCAAGAGTCCTTGGCTTGTTCAAGGTCACAAAGCTAAAAATTACACAGTGGAACCAGTATTTAACCCCAAATTCGATTTTCATGACAAGACCACCATTCAATTAAAACTACGTTTAGATTTCAACACGCTTAATGCCAAAGAAGGAGCTAAGGATCAACTAGGTCAAACCTTAAGACTCCACAAACACCGGGCACTGAAATCAGTTGAAAAGGGGAGAACAGATTACCAAGAGACAGGAAACGGCTGGAACGATCAGGGGCAAAGATACAGACTCTAAATGTCCTTGGGTGCAGCACAACAGAATAGCAGAATTCAAAGAAAAAATGCAGAAAAACTATACTTTCCCTCTGAAATGATTTTCCAATGCAGTAGCTGTAGGCTAAAATATAAAATGATTATGCAGTCACTTTACCTATAAATGTGTCTGAGAATTTTACTTAATTTATAGGCATCCAGAAAACCTATACATCTAAATGTGTATAACCAAGCCACTTTTTCAAGAATTGGTATTTTACTGCACAAAAAGCAAATTTGAAAAATGAGACTTCAACACCTAATGCAGGAGAGAAAGGAAAAGGCCGGGTAAAAGGATGACAACGCCAAGGCCAGGGTCTCCGGCCGAAAACATCTCCTGAGCAGTACAATGGCACCAGCAGGGTTCCGGAGCCAGCTCGACCCTCCGTACGCACGGACAGCGGCCCCGCGAGGGCCCGATGTGCCCCGGGGAGGAGGTCGGAGAGGGGCGCCCAGCATGGCCCCGCACCCGCTTCGGACCGGCGAGGCCGAGGCCGCTGCAGCGTGGGAGCGTCACCCGGGGCCGCGTCGCAGGCTCCACCGGCCCGCGAGGTCAAGGCGGGGTCGCGACGCCCCGGGTGACCGCCGCCTGCAGAGCCGTCTCCGCTGCCGCCGGAACCCGGACCCCCGCCCCGGAACCCCGAGCGACCGGAACCCCGACCCCCGGCCCACGCTGTCAGCCGGCGCCGCCCCACCTGCCGCCCGCCCGCCCGCCCGCCGGGCCGCTTCCTCCCGCCCGCCGGCCGGCCTCATATGGGGAGGGGGCGCGGCCGCAGAGGCAGCGCCAGACCACCCGCACCCACCGGCATCATCGCTGCGCGGTCCGCGGCGCCCCGGCCGCCTGACAGGACGCTGGCGCCGCTGCTCTGCCGCCTTCACAGGCCGCGCGCCCGCAGCCGCGCCCTCAGGCACGGCCGCGGCCAGGCCGCGGCTGCGGCGGGCTGCGAAGCCCTCACCCGCCCTGTGGCGCCGCCCGCGTGCTGCGTCGCCGTCCCGGGACCGACCGCTGCCGCCGCCGCCACCTCCGCCGAAGCCGGCCGCCTCCCGCCGGCCGCCGAGCTCGCCCCTAGGCCGCGCAGGCCCCGCCCCTCGCGTCGCCCCCGCGGGCCTGGCGCCGCCTCTTATTGGTCCCACCGCGGTGGGGGCGGGCAAGGGGGGGCGGGGCGGCCAGGTGCGAGCGCGCCCGTGCGCGTCCGCGCTCCCGGCGGCGGGGAGGCGCGCGCTGCAGACTCTGGGCCGGGGCCCCACCCCCGCGAGGCGTCTGCGGGAGGCCAGCGGCGTAGTGACGCGGACGCGGAGCTCCCGGGGTCTGGGATCGGGGAACTGGGGACCCAGGGTGGGGTCGGCCTGGGTCCCCGCGTCAGCGGCCTAACCTGGAGCGCCTCCGCCTGAGGCAGTGCCCACCTGTGCCACCATCCTCCGAGGGCCGGCCGGGTCGCCCCAGGGCCCCGAGAGCCCGCCTGCGGGGTCGGGGTCTGTCCTCGCCGCCCCGTCCCGCCAGTCCCCCAGGCCCCCGGCCTGCGCGCCCGAGTGACAGAAGCTCGGCCAGGGTCCGGCGCAGCCCCGCAGCGAGGGCGGCCGGCTGGACAGGCACCCCGCGTGCTCGCGCCACAGGCGCCGGGCGCCCCAGCCCCGACTGGCGACCCCGAGGGGGCGGTAGGCTCCCCTCCGCGGCATCCGGCACAGCACCATGGGGCGCCCAGCACCTAGCAGAGAAGAGGAGAAGAGGCCAGCAGATGCTGGCCCAAAGCTGGCGGGGGCCCGTCTGGTCCTCTGTGAGGCTGGAGGCTGCTGCTAGTAGCAGAGGGAGGGAGGAGGCGAAGGAGTCCCTGCCAGGCCCCCCACCCAAGGAGCCCCGCCTGTGCAACCCAGGCCGTGGGCTTAATAGCTGGCGGTGTGGACTTTCCTGTTGCGCAGACCCGATTCAGCACCACCTCCGCTGCACCCGGCTAAGTGCAACTGTGGCCTGGGCGCCGGTCTCTGGAGTGGAGGTTGGGGGGGGGGGTAACATGCCTGTGTCTCAGGTTGCTCAGGCACCTCCACCACAGGGTAGCCACAAATTGTGTCTGCAGCTATGGCGTCATTAGGGTGCAAACTCGGCCTACAGGTGTGCCTGAGCTGTTTTCTGTTTCAACTCCACACTGGGATGCACAGATGACTCAAGACACATCTCTGGGAGCAGGGTTTGGAGCATTCTGGGTAAGGTGTGACCTTCACGGGCATCAGAGCCCTGGGCTCCAATTCCAGCTCTGCTTCTCACTTCCTGTGGGGCCTCAGACAACCTGCACTGCCTCTTGAGCCTCAATTTCCCCATCTGCTACAGGGGAGGGGCTAGATTCTTTGATCTTGGGGAGCCTTCCAGCTCTGACACACTGAGCAGGTCCAAAGCCGCAGGTGCTGGCACCCAGCTGACAAAGGACAGGTCTTGCCAGACTATATGGAGGGGGCACCCTGTGTAGGTGGCCCAGGTAAGCCCACTCTCCTGAGAAGGAAATGTTGGCCACAGGGCCCCACTCTTGCCTGTAGGTCCTGTGAGCATACAGTGACAGCTGCCTGGCCTCACACATATCCAGCTTCCCATATCCTCCAGGCAGGCGTCTGCTTGGCGCCACAATGGCCACACACTTCTGCCCAGTTGGTCCTCGGCCTCCTCTCTGTCCTGCCAGCTACACTAGGCATCAGAGTCTTTCCCCTCGCAGTTCATTCAAGGATGTTCACAGAGGCCTCTGTTCTCACCCCCTCTACACCACAACCTCTACACCCACATGTCTGCCCTCAGTCTTCATAGAGTGCAGATAATTCACACACACGTACAGGCACACACTAGCACCTGCTAAAGCCCTCAGCGTCTCCAAATCACCCACCAGAGTCCCTATGAAGTCATTAGGAATTGCCAGGAATGGTAGCACAGAGGCATTAGGGCTGTGGAAGATGTCTGTGTTGTCCAGAGATACCGCCTGGCCTATGTGGAGTCTAGAATTTGCTTGTAACAATTCAGCAGAGGAAAGAAGCAAGGCAGTCAGGAAGACTGAGTTGTAAGTGGTGAGTTCTCCATTGTTGAATCTGGATGACAGACACATAGGGTTGTAGGCACTTTCTTCTCTACTTTGTGTGTTTCAAACATATTAAAAATGATTACTATTTAAAGCAAATATAAAGGCCCCCAGGGCAAAAAAAAAAATCAGTACATGTTCACACTGGAAGGGTCCACAGAAACCTAACGGAGTAACAAATAACCAGGCAGAGTGCCTCAGGCTGATAACCCAAGCACTCCAGAAAGCTGAGGCAGAAGGATTATAAGTTTAAACCTGGCCAATTTAATGAGACACTGCCTCAAAAAATTAAAAAGGGCCTGGGAGGGGTGGTGTATGCCTGTCATTCCAGCATTGGGGAGACTGAGGCAGGATAGTCACCATGAGTTTGAAGTCAGCCTGGGCTACAAAGTGAGTTCAAGGTCAGCCTGACTGCATAGTGAACCCATCTCAAAAAGACCAAAAAAAAAAAAAAAAAGTAAAAAGGGTTCAAATGGGAAGAGTAACTAGGGAGGGGATAGGAAAAGGAAGGAAGAAAAAAAATAGAAGGAAAAAATGGAAATGAAGGGGCTGGGGATTTAGCTCAGTGGCCTAAGTGCCTGCCTGGCAAGCATGAGGTCATGAGTTTGATCCCCGGTACCAAAAAAAAAAAAAGGAAATGAAGCTTTGGTAAATCAGGAGGAAGTAAGGGGTTGAGGGGAGGGGAGGGAAATGGGAAAGAAAGAATCAAGATATATCATGTACAGGTACAAATTCCACATAATGAATGTTATCATTTTGTATATCTAAAATGTACCAATAAAATTAATTTTTAAAAAATAAAACAAAAAAATTAAAAAGGCCTGGAATATAGCACAGTGCTCAAGTCCCTGGGTCCAATCCCCAATACAGGAAAAAGAAATAGATAAATAATGACTGTAGGTGGGAATGGTGACTAATGGATAAGGGACAAAAATCAGAGTGAAACTGCACAGTGCCTACACCTACAACTCCAGGTACTTGGGCGACTGAGGCAGAAAGATCAAAAGCTTAAGGTTAGCCCAGGCAACTGAGTAAGACCTTGTTCCAAAATTTAAAAAATAAATAAGTAAAAGGTTGAGGGTATAGGTCAATATAAACTTGCCTAGGAAAGAAAGAAATAAAAAATAAATTAGGGTGAGACTTTTCACTATCACTTTTTATTACTTTTTATGTGGATCTTACTATGTTCCCCAGGCTAGCCTTGAACTTGTGATCCTCTTGACCCTGTCACAAAAAAAAAAAAGGAAAAAGCCTTTATTTTTAGGATAGTTTTAGACTTCTACAGTAATTGTGCGGATAATAGGGAGAATTCCTATATACAAAAGCTCTTTGGCTTTTGGTATGGGGTTGTTTCCCAGAAAGCTACTGCTACATGGATAATATACTATACACCCCTGGCCACTGAAACACTTCTCCACAGCCCCCACAGTGTGGAGTGCTGGCTTAGCCTGGCTGATCGGAAAGCTGTGGCTCTCCGCTGCCCAACCTCCAACAGAATCCTGGACCAAGTACTGAAAGTCCAGCCAGGGTATGGTGGCACACACCTGTAATCCAAGCACTCAGGAGGCTGAGGCAGGAGGATCGCTGAAAGTTTGAGGCAACCTGGGCTACGTAGTGAGTTCAAGGCCAGCCTTGACTACATAGTGAGACCCTGTCCCCTTCCCCCAAAAAAGTTCAAGAAAAGCTCAAAATTCAAAACTTAAAGTATGGTTTCTACAGAATGGGTATCTCTTTTGCACCCTTGTAAATTTGAAAAGCCTTCAGCGGGGCCTGGTAAATTGGAGGCTGTCTGTATACATCTTACATCAAGGGGCTGGGGATTTAGAAGGGGCTGGGGATTTAGCTCAACGATGTAAGTGCCTGCCTGGTGAGTGTGAGGTCATGAGTTTGATCCCTAGTACAAAAAAAAAGGGGGGATGTTAGTATAGGAGAAATGATTGGCATCTCCAATATACATCTTACATCAACACAGCACAACTGTCAGAACTAATGACCAACATCAAAACATGGCTGTTAACTGACACCCATGCTTCCTCCATCAGCTTCCGTCAGCTTCCAGGCTCCTAGCTGCCCCGCCTTCTCCAGGGCCCACTTTCAGCTGCAGCCTCCCCACTTCCTCTCCGCCCAGAAGTTCTTGGATCTCCTCATCTCCAATGCCTTGAGAAGCACCACTCAGTTACATGATAGAATATCCTGCCACCGAGGTTTACATGCTGTTATATCCTGACAGGTAACTACTACCAGAGTCACAGCACAGCAAGGCCCCGTGCTGTCCATGGGGTATCACGTGGATGCTGACCTTTATCATTTGGCCACTATTGTACTTTGTGGGTGTTTCTGAGACAGGATCTCACTATGTGGTCCAGGCTGGTCTTGAGCTGGCTACATGGCAAAACTCCCAGCAATTCTCCTGCATCAGTCTCCTGAGCGCTGATGTCACAAGTGTGTACCACCCCACCCAGTTGGTTTTTAATCAGGTGAATATGTTACTGCATTAAAATAAAAGAGAAAACACTAAACATCTGCATGAGTCTACTCGGCCACCATTACAGAACCCACAGACCGAGTGGCTTTTCTCACCAGAGGTTGCCAGTCTGGGTCCCAGGCAGGCAGGGCGGTGCCTAGGCGGCTGTCTCAGCTCAGGGATTAGCTTGCCAAAGCTGCCCCTTCCATCTCCTCACAGTGTTTCTCTGCACAGGCACATCCTGCAGCGCTCTCTCGCTCTTTCTTGAGATTGAACCCAGTGCCTTCCTTTTTTTTCATTTTTCATTTTGTTTTGAGACAAGGTCTTGCTACATCACCAACTTGCCCAGGCTGAGCTTGAACTTGTCATCCTCTTGCCTCAGCCTCCCAGAGAGATCTCTTTTTTTCTTTTTTCCCATAGGACATCAGTCACATGGAGTTGGGGCCCAACTCAGGGCTTCCTAAAACCCTAATGTCCTGCCTGAGAGCTGCGTCTGCAGATGCAGACACGTGCTGGATGGACTGGGCTTCGAACTTCAGTACAGATTGGAGGTGGGGCGCAATTCAAAACAAGACCTTTCTCAGTGTGGCCGCAACCTACCCTTTCAGGTTTACCTTCCCTGCTGCAGGCAGCCTGCTTCTAGACCAGTCCCCGGGGGGCCCTGAACCCTCACCCTTCCCTCTCCAGTCTTTCTTTATCCACCGCCCTGTGCTGGTAAATCGCTCAGCTCTGTACCAGTTCTGGTGACTAATCGAATCCTCCTGCAAGGTTGCCCCAGGCCACCCGGGGAGAACTCAGTTCACCGTCTTCTCCCAGACTGTTGAGCCAGGGACACCTGAGAGCAGCCCGCTCCATCTGCCCGGGGGCGGGCGGGCAGGCTGGCTCGTGAGCAGGGAGCCGGTGTCTGCCGTGTGCCAGGCCTGGTGACACAACCCCAAACAAGACAGATGAGCCTCCAGTCCTCCCAGAGTTTGCATTCTGCTCAGGGGAGGAGATGATAAACAAGAACATAAATGCAGACAAGTGTATTCCACGTGAGAAAGCCCGATAATGTGACAAAGACGGCTGCTTTGGCCAGGAGAAAGTGGCGTTAAAGCTGGGCCCTGAGTTCCAAGGAGGCCGCTCTCAGAGGCTCCGGCGAGGAGCGCCAAGAAATCAACAGCCAGCGCGGGGAGGAGCGCGCGGCCTGGAGACCGCGGCCGCCGGGTTCAGCGTGCCGGGCAGGGCAGGCGGGGGAGCGGGGTCAGCTCGGGGTTTCTGTCCGCGGCCAGCGCGGCTCTCGTCCTCGTGGGGACGTTTCTCTTCCAGGGCGGTGAGGCGATCCGCTGTGCTTGTCAGTGGCCGGTGTGGGGGGCCAGCCGCCGCTGCGGAGCGGCGCGGATGAAGGGGGAAGGGGCCCGCCGGGTGTGCTTTGACGGCAGTTAGGCTTCAGCCCGAGCAGTCCCGTGAGGGCCTGGGCTGCGGTGGCGGCAGAGGCGTTCGCTCGGGGCGCGGCCCGGCCGGGCTCGCCTCCTCCCGGCCCCGGCCCTGCCTCCACGGCTGCCCGTGCGGCCTGCATTCCCGACGGAACCGCGGCCAGGGTAAACCTCTGCTTTCTTCAACAGACGGAGGCGCGTACTACCCAGTAACGGGGCAGCGACCTGCCGGCGGGCCTGGGCAGGGGGCTCGCGAGGCCCTCAGCGGCTGCTGGCTGGGACGGAGCGCGCCCCGAGGCCGCCCGTGCGCCTGCCCGTCCCCCGGCTTAGCCCGCCTCCAGCTGGCCGCCCGCGGCCCGGGAAGGGTCCCCTCCGGGATGCGCCGGGGGCGCGCGCCTGGGAACGCGAGTGGAGCGCGTCGCTCCCGCCCGAGACGGCGCCCGAAACCCCGCCCCGCGGGGCCCGGGGCGAGAGCTGCGGACCGCGCGCGGCTCGGGTGCGCTCCGCCCCGGACGGACCTCGGGGGCGGGGCCTGCGGGAGGGAACTCCGGTCGCCTCCTCTCCGGATTGACCTGGGGCCCCAGGTGGGGAGAGGAGCCTGTGCGGGCTGGGCGCTCTATGCGCCCAAGCTTCCGTCCACGTCTGCCCATCCGCGTCCCTCCGGCTGCCCGTCCGTCTGTCATCTGTCCCTCCATCCTGCCCTTCCCTGCGCCCTGGTGCCAGGCGGAAGGGCACGAAGGGCCCGGCCCTGCCCGCAGGGAGCGTTCGGCGGACGGGAAGCGGAGCCCTGCACACCTGAGGCCTCAGGCGCCGCTTCGCCCTGTTCCGTTTTCCCGCTCCCGCCCGCAGCTGCGCCGCCCCTTCCCCTGAGCTGTTTGCCGGTCAGGTGACTCAGTGACCCCGTTATTCCTGAGGCTGTCACATCTGCCAGGATCCTGGGGAACAGATGGCTTCCGCAAAACAGGGAAATTCCAGGAGTGTTATTTACGGCAGGGGGCGGGTGCACGGGCAGGGGAGAGCTGGGACCTGCCCTGGGGGACCTGGAGGGAAGGGGAGAGGCAGTCTCCCGCCTCGAAAGGAGGAGAGCTGGCTGGAGAGGCCTGGCCGACCCCAGTGGCATCTGCTCACAGGACAGCCCTCTGGAGGCCGCCCCACAGGGAGAAGGGGGCGGTAGTGCTCTCACTTCCTCCTCTTGCCTCCTGCTGAGAGGCCTCCTAGCACCGCTGGGATTGGAAGGGATTGGGGTGCAGCCCGACCCCCAGCACAGGGGTGGCAGGAGAGACCTGTGCAAAGATGTTTCTTCTTTGGAGGGGATTTTTGAAAGACAGACTCCCACAAGTGAATTCCCAACCCAGAACCCTCTTGGCTGGCAAAAGCAACTGCATTTTAAGAAATCGGATGTGACAGTGCGCATACATACATGTAACCTAACCTCATAAGGAGGCTGAGGCAGGAGAATTGCAAGTCTGAGCCCAACCTGCAATTTATCAAGACAGTGTTTAAAATAAAAAAAGGGCTGAGGGTGTAACAGTACTAAAATGCTTGCCTAGCACACTAGAGGCTCCTGAATTCAATCCCCAGGGCTACAGAAAACAAAAAACAAACAAAATGTATAAAAGACTAAGAACATGTTTCTGGGTATGGTAGTGCACACCCAGCACTCAGCACTGAGGCTGGAGGATTGCTGTGAGTGCCAGGCCAGCCTGAAGTATACAGTGAGACCGTGTCTCAAAACAAACAAACAAACAAACAAACTAGGACTAGACATGTCACTCCACTAAGATCCTACCTCAGCACCATCAGTGCCTGTCCTGTGCCTCACTGGCAGAGCCCCACACTGGGCGGCCTGGCCCCTGTACCCCCCACACACACCCAGGAAGCCAGGCGGCTGTGTCTCTACCTGCCCTGTGCTCTGGGCTCGGCTCCCAGCGCCCCGTTTCTCTCCTGGGTGTGCCTGCTGGCATCCGACTGCCCATCCAGGCCTATCCTAAAGGCTTGGCTATGACGGGTTCCGTTCGTAGGGGGCTCTGCCAGGCTCTCCATGGCACCCATCCATCATGGTGCTGACCCCCAAAACAACAGCACATCCGTCCCACACTAAGTCCAAGCTCATCTTCTGGTCCCAAGGTCCTCCAATCTGCCTCCCGGCCCCACCCACTCAGGTAGTCTCCACCCCCCTGCCAGAAAGTCCTCCAGTCCTCTCTGGGATGATGACCTGTGCACCCACGTAGTCTGCACCCCATCCCAGTCCCATAAAAGCCACTCCCCAGTTTTGTCTCCACTGAGGGATCTTGCGCTCTTCTGCAACCCTCTGTGCCCGCAGTGTCTCTCCTTCTTTGTCCTTCAGTTGTGCCAAAAACCTAACAGAACACGTCTCACGTCACTCTGCTTTAACGACTGAATGTCCGTCCTCCCAAATTCTTGTGTTGAAATCTTGCCCCACACAATGATGGTATCTGAGGCAGGGCCCTGGGAGGTGGCCAGATCGTCAGACCCCAGGGCTGGGATTCCTGCCCTGCACAGAGGCCAGAGAGAGACCGCTTGTCTCTGCTGTCAGAAGAAGAAGACACGGCAAAAAGATGCTGTGAGCTGGAAACCCGCCTCTCGCCAGATACCAAATCTTTTCGTTCAGATACTGAATTTGTTGACAGATCTTGGAATTCCAGGACTCCAGAACTGTGAGAAACAAATTCCTGATGTTGCTAAGCCACTCAGCTTATGGTACTGCATTGTAGCAGGCTGGACTACACACACGTGCGTGCACACGCACACACACTCCCAAGTCCCCAGGCCCTTTGTAGCAGGTGATGCCTCCTCCTCTCCAAGCCAGTGCCTCTCGGTCCTCAGCACTGAGAAGCTGGGTGCCCCGGTTCTGACCCTCAAGTCCCAGGCCTGAGATCTGCATTTCTAACAAGTTCCCAGGTGACCCAGGGACTACATTTTGAAAACCACAACCCTCGACGGTCACCCCTTACCCATCTGGCAACACATGAGGGCCGAAGAGTGATCACCCCTTAAAGACTGCAGGGTGCAGGCGGATACTCTTTTCTTTTTTCCATAGCACTTATTGCCTTCTGACGGAACGTTCCATTAGCATATTTATTACTTTTATTGATTATTGCCTTTCACTTCTGTTTGCTGCAGTGTCAGTCCCAGGAAGGCAGGGATGCTGCATCCAGGACTTAGAACAGTACCTGGTACTTGGAAGGTGCTTGGCCAGTAAGCCCTGAGTGAGCCGGCAGGGTCAGGGCCACTGCTGGACCTTTCGGGGTCTGGTCCCTAGAATGCGCAAGTGGATTTCCTGAAGGTCCTGGAGGGGTCAGCAGGAAGTGGCTGACCAGTAAGTGGGAAAATGAGGGCAGGCTGGGAGAGGCCCTGGGGGAGGGGACACTGCTAAAACTGGCTGAGTGTCCACTCAGAGGACCCCTCAGGATTCATCCCACCACCCTCACATGAGACTTAGGAGCAGAGAGGTGTGGCCACCCCACTGGATGCCCACTAGCCCTTTCCAGTCCTCAGCCTGTCCCTTCTGGTTTCCTCACCAGACGCCAGGCTCTGTCCCCTCCACCTTGCCTCCCTGCAGTCCCCACAGTGGTCTGTGTCCCCTGGACTCTCACACCTGCTGCTGTCCTGCTCCTAGTGCCCGCTGCACCAGAAAGTGAGGCCCAGAGCAGGACTTGGCAAGTATAGTGGCTGCTAGCCCTGCCCGGTCCACTGCAGCTGGCCACCAGCTTCCGTCCTGAGGAGAGTGTTCTTTCAGCATCCCCAAGGTGTGACCCCAGTTCCATCTTCTGTCTTGTTCATAAAAGCCTTGCTGAGGTTTCTGGCTTCCCAGCAGCTCCCCTGGCCAGCTGGGGCACACTCCAGGTGGCCGAGCAGAGGCTGGCTCTGAGGGCCCCTTAATTTATTCTTTATGTAGAAATTTAACCTTGAGTTTAAAAAACATCATTTTCTGTTCCAGGGTGTTTGAACAGATTTTATCTCATTTGCCACCGCTCAGACCCTGTGAAGGGGACAACTAGTCTCTCTGTACTGGGAGGAGATGGAGGCTTTGGCCGTCCCAGCCAAGACTTAAGGCCAGCTCTGACTGGAAATCCTGCTACCCTAATGCAGGAATGCCGATTGTCTTGAATTCAGGATCCATTTCTACAACAACTACATGGATATTTTGTAGCGAGAAATGCTGGTGCTGCGTTTTCACAGGTTCCTGTGATGGCTGACAAGAGAGGTGGGGCCCTCTTACTTAGCTCCCGTGCAGTCGACTTAGCACACTTTTCCGTGCTTCCCTCTGGTAAAGCAGTGGTATCTACCCGAGGATTTTTGTCAGAACCACAGAAAAGGCAGGGTGGAGCACCAGGGACTTCACACAAGCATTTGCTGTGACCCTTCCCTGGCACCCAGCCCCTCCCCACCCCATCCCCATGTATACACCATCTGCAGCCTGGGGGCTCAGCCACACCGGCCTGACCCAGAGACGCCCCACCAGCCACGTCTGCGTCCCCGTCCCCGGATAGCCCACGCCGGCCTCCCCCGCACAGACGCAAGCACAAGCAGGAACAGGGTGATCTGTCCCTTTTGGCAGTGCCAAAGTGACAGCCGGTGCCGGGCTTGGCATTAGTAGTGTGGGAGATAATGCAGTGGACTGCAGCGGTTTGTGCCAGGCGCCTATGATGATGCTGAGAGGGTCCTACAGGCCAGGGCTGGGGGTCACATAGTCCCCGTGAGGCTGGAGACCAGTTGGACCCTTAGTATGGACTCAGAGCCCTTAGGAGGACTGTGCGGCTGGACAGGGGTAACACGGTCAGGGCCATGGGGGCAGGAGCTGGAGAGCGTTAGGCTTGGAGAGCGGGCCTAGACTTCATGCACACTTGTGCACACCCACGAACCCCATGCACACCCTGGCATAGGTAACGGCTTACCACTTGTTTCTTGTCTCCTCCAAATAGGCTTCTAATGTTCTCTACGTGTAATTGCATCTAAATTTCAATATAAAAATTCAAATACAATAGTTGTTTGGACAAAGTACCTTTCTTTTATGTTTAAAATTAATTCATATTTTTATCAAAATCATTCATGTACTTGATTGCAAAAAAAATTCTAACATGAGCTGGGCATGTTGGCACACATGTGTAATCTTAGCACTCCGGAGGCTGAAGCCGGAGGATCTCCATGAGTTCAAGGCCAGTTTGGGCTACATAATAAGACACTGTCTCAAAACAAACGAACAAAAAACGAACAGACTGTATATCAGCGCAGCTTTAGGCTCACAGCAAAATTGAGGGGAGGGTACAGAGATTTTCCACATTTTTCCTGTCCTTGAAATGCACAGCCTCCCCGTTATCAGGTATCAAACTCAGGGCCTTGTGCTTGCCAGGCAGGCGCTGTGCCACTGAGCTACATCCCTGGCCTGGACATATTTTTGATTGATAAAGAAAGCTACCTCTGGCTTTTTCTCCCTTCCTCTGTACTGGGATTGAACCCAGGGCCTTCTGACTGAGCTGCATCACTAGACCTTTTGCTTCTTTCTTTCTTTTAGTTTTTATTTCGACACACGATCTTACAAAGTTGCCCAGGCTGGCTAGAAGCTGTGATCCTCCTGCATCATCCTCCCAGAGTGGCTTGTACTTTTAAGTCTAATGAAACTGGTCTTGTTTAGAAGTAAACATCTGCAAGGGCCTCATCCTTCAGGAAGCAGCACTGGCCCCAGGGTTCGGCCCAGCAAGCAGCTACCAGTTGCGGTCTGTGGGCCGGTGCCCCAGGAGAAATGACCATGTTCCTATTTTATTGGTATCATTGTTGCTTTTATTAGGGCTTTGGTCACAAAACTCCAAGATGCAAAACACAAGCCTAATAAAGAACTGGTATCTACAACATATAAAGAACACATAACTCAATAATAAGACAAACAGCCCAATTAAAAAATGAGCAAAACCTTGAAGGACTCTCTCAGAGAGATACAGGTGGCATTTAGGATGAGATCGCCACTCACCATCACCTCAACCATAGAGGGGCGTGGAGAGGAGCGGGTGTGGGGAGGAGTGGGTATGCGATGTTGAGGGCTGCAGGACAGCACACACCTGCAGCCCCCAACCCGAGACCCTGGAGGGAGCATGAAATGGCTCAGCACCTCTGGCAAATGGCTTGGTGTTTGCTATGATTCTGTGTGTGTGTGTGTGTGTGTGTGTGTGTGTGTGTGTGTGTGTCTACAGTTCCACATCTGGCCATTACCCCTGAGGAGTGAAGACATGCTGACATGTGGCCTTGTATGTGAATGTCCACCGTGGCTTAGCCATGAAAAGCCCAAACTGGAAATAACTGTCCATTCAACTGGTCCCACAGAGGCTGTGGGACCTCTGTATAAAGGAATATGACTCAGCAATAAAAAGGGACAAATTGACACACACATCAAAGTGCATATCAAAAAACATTATGCGATGGCCAGGCATGGTAGTGTGTGCATATAATCCCAACACTTAAAAGGCTGAGGTAGAAGGAGCGACACAACTTCAAGGCAGGTCTGGGCTACATAGTGAGCTCAAGGCCATCCTGAACTACAGCAAGACCCTTTCTCAAACAAACAAACAAACAAACAAACAAAATGTTAGCCGGGTTCAATGGTACACACCTGTAATCCTGATGTTCTGGGAGGCTGACACAAGATGATTACAAGTTTGTGCCCAGCCTGAACCACATAGCAAGACCCTGTCTCAAAAAACAAATATATAGAAACTGAGGCAGGAGGACTGTTGCCAGTTTGAGACCTGAGCCTCAAAGTGAGCTCAAGGTCAGCCCAAACTATGTAGTGAGACCCTGTCTCAAAAAACCACAATAAATAAGTAAATCAAATTTCATACTTCCAAAGGGAGATCTTACTGTATATAAATTATACCTCAATAGCCTGACTTTATAAAATGTTCCTTAAGTTTCAGATAGTCTGTTCTTTACCTTCCTTTTCCTCAAGCCTTTGTAGTGAATGGATTTACAGCAGGCAGGATTGTTAAGGAGCACATTTATTTAACTATCGAAAAACAACTTTATTGTGGCTACATTTTCTTCCTCCTCCTCCTCCTTCTGCTCCTCTTCTTCTTTTGGTACCAGGGATCAAATTCACAACCTCACACTTGCCAGGCAGGTATTTGTGCCACTGAGCTAAACTCCTGGCCCTACGTTTTCTTTCCTTATGATTTTTTGTTCTCCCAGGAGTTAATATGTGCCCCAGTATGACTGCTGCATGGCTATTGTCCAAGGACTTTCCTGAGAACCATTTCCCTACCCCCCTGGTCACTGGATTTCCGTTTCCTGGATATCCCCGTATTTGCATCTTCCTGGCACTCACATCCTGCAGGACCTTCCTGAGGTGGAGTGCGTGGAAGATAAACTTTCTTCTAGCGTTTTTTTCCCTTGGAGACAGGGTCTCACTGCACAGTGCTGGTTGTCCTTGAACCCGCTGTGTATGCCAGGCTGGCCCCAAGCTTGTGATGCTTGCGCAAGGTTGTGAGTCCGATCCCTGGTAATAAATAAATAAATAAATAAATAAACAAACAAACAAACAACTTGTGACCCTACCCTTTCAGCCTGCCAAGTGATGAGATTGCTCCACCACGTCCAGCAGATTTTCCAAGCTTTTGCACTCTGAAAGCATCTTTAGGGCTGAGTGTGTAGCGCAGTGGTAAAGCTCTTGCCCGGTGTGCACCGGGCCCTGCTGCGTTCCCCAGCACCACAGGAGAATAAAAGAGGGAAAGATGTACCTGACAGGACTGGGAATGGGACAGTAAAGGGCTTTAACCTAGGCAGAACTGAGTTACATCAATAGCTGTATTTGTTTGTTTGAGGTTTTTTTTTTTTTTGGAGGGGGCACTGGGAATCGAACTCAGGACCTCATGCTTGCTAGGCAGGCGCTGTACCACTGAATTGCTATGTCCCCAGCCCCTAGTCTGAGTTTTGTTTGTTTGTTTGTTTGTTTTGCTTTGTTTTTTTTTGTGGTACTGGGATGGAACTCATGACCTGGAGATTGCTAGGCAGGCACTTATGATGCTGAGCTAAATCCCCAATCCTGTTTGTTTGTTTTTGAGATAGAGTCTCAGTAAGTTTCCCAGGCTGGCTTTGGACCAGTGATTTTCCTCCCTCAGCCTCTGAAAGCATCTTTCTTTTTTTGGTACTGGGAATCGAACTCAGGACCTTGCCCTTTGCCAGGCAGGCACTGTGCCACTGAGCTTAATCTCCAGCCCTCTGAAAGCGTCTTTATTCCACGCTCACAACCAGTTGATAGTTTGGCTGGGTATAGAACTCCAGGTTGGAAGTCGTCCACCAGAATCTCAAGGCATTGATTCTGGGGGCATCTTGCTTCCAGGTTCACTGCAGAAGCCATTCCACATCCTCATCCTTTGAATAGGACCTGTGTTTTCCTCTTTGGAAGTGCTTGGGGTCTTACCTTTATCCTTATTGATTTAAGGTTTCAAGATGTCGGATAATGGTGTGAACATTAACCCACTAACTGTGCTAGCTTGGTGGGACTTCATCAGAATTCTTATATTCTTCAGGTCTAGGGGTATTTCTTAAAATCTTCTTTGATAATTTCATTTATTGTTTTCTTTTTTCCTTTGTGGAATTCCTGAAATCAGATGTCTTCTTTGAAACTTTTAATTTTCTTTTTCTTTCTTTCTCTTTGCCTTTTGGTTCTGCTTCTTAGGAGACTCCTCCAACTTGATGAGATGATATCTCAAGAGGCTTGGACCGGTTTCATAGCTTTAAATACCGCTTGTATCCTCATGGCTCCCAAACTCACATCTCCATCTGGGCCTGCCCTAACGCTAGAGTCCTGCATCACACGCCTTCCCAGCACGGCCTCCCTCACATCTTATAGGCACCCTGGCTTAACACACCCACAGCCATCTCCTGCTCTTTGACCCTGGACCGCGCTGAATAATGGCTTGCAGATACGATCGATTGATCGATCGATCAGGTTAAGGTGTATGAGAGGCAGAGATGATGCTGGACCACCCATAGGGCCTCCAGGCCATGCAAGTAGAAGGTCAAAGGAGGAAGTAGGAGATGTGACAACAGAGGGGAGTGGCTAGAGTGGCACAGAACAGGGTCACGAGCCAAGGATGCAGATGAACCAGAAAAGACGAGTACACATTCTTGCCAGGCATGGTGGCACACACCTATAACCCCAACACTCAGGAGGCTGAGGCAGGAGTAACACTAGGAGTTTGAGGCTAACCTGGGATATGTCGTAAGTTCAAGGCCAGCCTGAACTGCATAGCGAGACCCTGTCTCAGAGAAAAACCCACCACAGATTCTCCAGGAGGACCCAGCCCTGCCAGCTCCTCGGCCTTAGACCAGCAGGACCGACTGCAGATTATTAGTCTCCAGAACAGAAAGTGAGTCTGAGTAATGTCCGCAGTACTTTGTGACAATAGTGATCTGAAACCCCTGCTTTCCTAGCCCTGCTCCTCCCTCAGTCTTCTTAGATCACCGAGGGACCTTCAGCTTCTCATCTGCTCAAGCCAACAGCCTGACATCGTCCTCGGGTCTTCAGTACCGCCCACCACGTGTCCAGTCTGCACGAGGAGATTCTTTCAGCTTTGACTTCAGAACACTGTCCAAGCTCCCACCAACTCCAGTGCTACCTGCAGGGCCCCAGGCAGAATCCTCCCTCTGTGGTTTGGGTGTGTCCCCACAGCTCAAAGGGCTGAGTTTTCCTAGAATGAGTACCACAGAAGTCACCCCGTGCCCTGGCCCGTGCTGCCCTTCCGTGCGATGTTTCAAGCATCCCCCCTACCGCGTGCGGGAACTGCCACAGAGAAAGGACCGAGACCATTCCTTGTTGGTCACCTGCTGTAAGCCTGCAAATGCTCCGGCCGGTTTACTGTGCATTCTCAACCTGCTCTGGGGAGGCTCTGAAAGGCAGGAAGGGACTTTCCCGCGTTTCTCAAATGTCCATGGATCCTCAGCCTCACTTGGCAAGGTCCCCAGCCTCCAGGTGCTGTCTCCTCCCCGCCCCTCTCCTCTCATCCCCCAGCGGCTGCTGCCCCTGTGGGCATGGGGTGGGGGTAGGGCTGGGGGTCCAGGATCTCCTCTGGGTCATAGGCCACCCCCAGCTCTGAGGTAAAGCCTGCAGGGCCAGAGGGAGCTGGGAGGAGCAGGGCTGAGGCAGGCAGCGGCAGGGCCTCGCTGGGGGAGGACATGGGGAGCTGTGTGTGGCCTGTCCCACTCGCACCTGCCCCTGTCAGAGCCTCAGGCAGCTGGCAGAGGGCAGCCCCCAGCAGTCATCGTGCTCCAGGTGTCCTTGACTTCGGCAGCAGCGTTTGGGCCTGCAGTTCCCTGGCTCAGGGCAGCCAGGCTGTGGGTCGGGACCCGCCTGCCAGCCCTGGATAAACACCTGTGGGTACAGCCCCAGGAGCTCTGCCCTCCTGCCCTGCCCCTTCTGGCCACCCTGAAGGCAGGTTGTTGCTGCCTGGTTGTGTAGCAGCCCCAGGGTCCTGCTGGTGACTCCTTAGAGTCTGTGCAGAGCCCACCAAGGAACGTCTCCAGCTCCCAAGGGCCCACAGTGGGAGGAGCCTGTGCCCTGATCCTCTGGGCCTGGCTCCTGATCCCATTGGCCCCACCCTGTTCTCCTCCCTCTACTGTTTCCCACCTCCATGCCCAGTCTTTGCTCCTGCTCTGCCAGACCCTCAGCATCTGTCTTCTCTAGCTAAAATCAACTTGACAGCACAGGCCTGTAATCACAGCACTCTGGGAGGCTGAGGCAGGAGGATATCAAATCCAAGTCCAGCTTGGACAATTTAGTGACTTAGCAAGACGCTGTCTCAAAATAAAAAATAAATTAAAAAGAGCTGGCATGGATGTAGCTCAGTGTGAAGACTCTAGGTTTAATCCCCCAGTACCACAAGAAACAAAACAAAACAAAAACCACAAAAAGCAAAATAACTAGACTTGGCCTCCAAGGCTCAGCTGGGCACTGCCTCTTTGGGGAAGCTCTGCCTGGCTTACCGAGGCTCAGGGCCCAATCGGGCCCACACTCCTGCTCCATCCCGGCAAGCTCGAGGAACCAGCATGGCTGCTCTGGTCTGAGGAGCCCCACTTATGGAGGCTCATGCAGACTCATGGGGCTTCTGTCTCTGGACCTCCAGGCTCTGGGTCAGAATATCTGGCTGCCCAAAGCTGCAGGGAGGGATGCCCTGCCCTGCTCACCCTGCAGGCTGCTCCCCCTGCAGGCTGCTCCCTGCAGTGACCCTCAGGCTCCTCGTGCTGTGCATGGAAGATAAGCAGACTCAGCTCATGCCCGCCTGGCTGCAGGTTGCAGCACGTCTGCACGCTGCCAGCCGCCACAAATGACAGCTTCATCCATCCACCAGCTGTGCCGGCTGGGTGCTGGCACCTGGGGAAGGAGGTGATAGGGACCCAGCTCTGCCCCATCCAGCCTTTGAGCACTGACTCTTATGTCCCTGCTGCCTCTTCTGCCTCCCTCCTCTCAGTCCCTAGTCCCACCTGTGCCTTCCCTGCTATGCCCACCCACTCCAACACCTCCCCTCTCTGTGACCCATCACCCTACAAGGACCTGACACTCAGAAGTGCACGGGTCAAGGAGAAGGGAGGAAGGACCTCAGAGACCTTCCTGCTTCTGCAGCTGGGGAGCTAGGTCCTGGGGGTCAAGGGGTGGGCCAAGGATGCAGCAACTGGGGCTGCCCTGGGAGGCAGTGGCTCCCATGCCAGGGAGCTTGTGCCAGGTCTGGCCCGATTGCAGCAGGGCTGGGTTCCAGAAGGCATAAGGAAGGACCATGATTCCAGGTCAGTTTTCAGGCACCTGAAGACACAGCGCCCCACACTGTGACCTGCAACTGCACCCTGCAGGGGGCTCGGGCATCCTGCTGAGCATGCTAGGGCTCCTGGCAGAGGCCGGGCTTTCCTGGACTCCAGCCCTCTCACTGTGCCCCCTGGCCACTACCCAGCCCAGATCCCCATTCCCCTCTTTGTGCACACCAGGGCCCCTCATGAGTCCCCTCTCCCCACTGCACTTTTCCCCAGGGGCTGCAGGGTCTCGGCCCAACTCCTACCCCATCAGGCCAAACTCAAGTGCTGCAGCTCTTGACTGCCGAGGATAAAGTCTGACTTTGCACCTGCTCCAGACTCACTGTCCCTTCTCTTAAGAAGGTGGGGTGGCCCACACAGAGTGACAGTGCTGCCCCTTGTCCAGATGTGGGCTCCTTGGGCTCTGTCAGGGTGGGGAGGTAGGACATGGAACAGGGCTCTCTGACCCCATTGGGTCTCAGGCCTGGCGTGGTCCCCACTCCCTACCACCTGCCCAGGGTGGCAGGGGCTAGCAGGTAGGTTCCTGAGCACAGGGCTCTGTAGGGCCCTCCAAGCTGGTACCTGATGCCAGCCTTGCTTGGGGCTACCTTGCTCCGCACTCCTGCTAGGCCCTGATGCCATCCTTCCTGGGCACTGGATGCTCAGGTGGCTGCCTGTAAACCCTGTGGCCAGGGTTCGAATCTGTGTCTGCAGTTGTCCCTGGCTCCCCTGTCCAGTACTACCTGGTCCCACAGGAGGGGCTCTGAGCACTCTGGGAGCAGAGCCTCTTCCTGAGTAGAGAGCCCCCAGGGCAGGCCAGTAGGCACCCAGGGACCCTGTCCTACCTCCCGGTGGCCCCAGCTGGCATCATGCTCAGCAAGGTCCCTCAGGCAGGCCTTCTATGGGTCTGTGAGTGTGCCCGGTAGGGAGAACCCAGTCATGATGCAGCGCAGCCTCACAATGCGGCCTGTATCTGCAGCAGACCAGAGAGAGGGTGAGAGGGCACAGAAGGACCTCCCAAGGCCACAGGGGAACACTTGCCAGACTCTCATGGGGAGTGAGGACAGCAGGGGAGACCCAAAGCGTGAGGGCCCAGGCCTCAATGCCAGGCGCCCCATGGTTCACACCTCATAGTCCAGGGCCTCCTCCTGCCCTCACCTCGTTGACTCTGCCTCCTGCTGGTCCGACTGGGCCTGCAGATTTTCCCTGGTGCCTGGTGCCTGCAGCTACACAGCTACCCCTTCTCCTGGACCAGAGGACAATGACAGTGCAACAATGAGGATGGTGTCCCCTACCCCGGGGGGAATCTCACCAGACCTCCAGACCCCAGCCTCCCGGCTCCTGCCTGCACCCCAGCTCCTTCCTAGCCGCTGACTGCCCTGGATCATGCACATGCCAGTCCCTCCTCAGAACTCAGCTCTCCTCTCCCCTGAGGGGATCTAGTTCTCTTCCTCCTCCAGAGAGTCACACTCACCCAGGCACAGCCTGTGACAGGACCCTTGGGCAGATGGACGTGTGGACCCAGCGGCCATGGACCTTAGCCAGGCCTGGGGTTTCATAGAGGAAGGCTCTATGCGATGGCTTGTGTGCTGCCCCTTGCCAAAATGCTGGTAATTTTAGCTAGAGGCACGGTAAAGGCATGAAGATTTCAAGTTTGAACTCAACCTGGGAAGTTTAGCAAGATCCTGCCTCAAAATAAAATTTTGAAGAGCTGGGGATATAGTTTAGTGGTAGGCTGCTTGCATGGTAAACGTCTTTCTTTCTTTGGTGCATGCTGGGTGTATGTGTGTGTGTGCGTGCATCTGTGAGTATGTGTGTGAGTGCATGTGTATGAGAGAGAGAGAGAGAGAGAGAGAGAGAGAGAGAGAGTGTGTGTGTGTGTGTGTGTGCGCGCGCGCGTGCGTGCGCATGTGTGCTGTTATTGTTGCTTTATGGAAACAGGGGCTTTACTGTGGAGTCCAGGTCAGCCTTGAACTGGTTACCTTGGCCAGTCTGGCCTCACATTTCCAGTTGTCCTGCCTCAGCCTCCTGAGTGTTGGGATTATAGGTGTGTGCCACTACACCCAGGTTTATAACTGTTTCTATTAATTGTCCAGAATAGGCAAATCTCTAGAGACAGAAAGTAACTTGGTGCTGCTAAGAGCTGTGGGGAGAGGGGAGTGGGCTGGCTGCTGGCAGCAGCTTCCTGGCAGTGAGCATGGTGGTTGTGCAACCTGGAGAACAGACAGAAACCCCTGGCCTACCCTGAGAACGGGTGCCTTGGGGCTGGGGGTGTGGCCTAGAGGTATAGTGTGTATTTAGCATGTGTGGGACCCTGGCTTTAATCCCCAGCACTAAAATAAATAAATGACATCAGAAGCTACCTGGGCTGGCCCATGACGCTCCCGTGTGAGATGTGCAGAACCCCCGGCTCCTGACCCCCCTGGGAAGCCTGGTCCCTGTGTCCTCCTGCTGTCCTGCTGTCCTGCTCCTGGGCCACCTGGCCACCCTGCACAGAGATCAGGAACTCTGCCCACATCCACACACAGAGCGAGGTGCAGGGTAGGAGGCTGTGGGTGAAAGGGGCCTCGCAGGGGGAGCCTCGTGATCGTGAGTGCAGAGCACCACGGGCTGGGCCCAAGGCGCCATGCAGGGCCTGAGTTGCCCCTTTCTGCGGTGGGGTGAACCTGAGGTCCCACATGCCATCGCCCTGTTGCAGATGGAGAAACTGAGACTAGGAGACTCTGCGTGATGGAGGCTTTTGTAGCACTCGAGGTAGTGGAGTTGGAGTTGGAGCCCGGCTGCTTCCAGGGTGACCTGGGGCCACCTTGGATTACAGTCTCCCGTGATCCAAGTTGCCCCACATGTGCTTCCTGCTGTCACCATGGGTCTCCTACACTAGCGCGGGTGCCCACCCACTGCGTGCATTCACGCCGCCTTTCTGCAACCTGAGACCTTTCCCAGGCCTCCCTTAGAGAAGAAGGCGGTGGTAGTGCCTGTCCCCACACCTTCGCCATGACCCTGGGCAGGCATAGCTGGGGGCAGGGGACGGTGACCTGCTCCGTGGCACACAGAGAGATGCCTGTTTGCCACCGCAGGTGCAGGGACCAGGCCACATTTCACTGTCCCTCTGTGGAGAAGAGTCCCCCGTGCCCCTCGGGCTGATCTTGTTGGGCAGGGCTGGGCCCCTGCCAGGAGGAGGGGAGGGGCTCCCCACTGTGTGCTCTGTTCCTCAGGACCAACTCTAGTGGTTTAATCATTAATGAGCACATTTAGCCTTTGCTTGTAGGCTGGAATTTGGGATCTGTGCCCAGGGTCAATTATCTCTGACACATTATTTTGTAGAAAATCACTTTTAGCTGATAAAACTGAAATAAAGAAGGGTCCATTAACCAACACTGGCCTCTTGGCATCTGGGGTACCTGAGAGGTGACCGAGGAGCCGTGCTTTAGGGGTACGTGAAGCGGCTTCTAGAAAATCTGCTTAACATTGCAGCTCACCACTGCAGTGGCTTGGTTTTCAGACCCCATACCACCACCCCTAGCTGCGGTTTTCGGGGTTGGCAGAGTGCCCTGGAGACATGCCCACTCTCTGCAGCTTCATAGGAGCTGGGAAAAGTCCATGCTTACCCCGTTGTAGGTCCCCCCAGCCTAGGTGCAGGGCCAGGGACCCAGCCTCCCCTTCCACATGCAACCCAGCAGACAGAAGGGACCCCAGTGGCTCAGCTGCCTCCCCACTACCCCCTTGGAAGGCGCCTGCCATGGGCCAGGGGCCTCCAGCACAGCCAGCAGCAGATAGCATGCATTTCTGCAGCAGCGTGCATTTCTGGAGCTCGCGCCTCTGGGAGGGCAGCTGGTGAAGGCAGTGCAGAGGCCCAGCAGAAGGCGATGGCGGATCTCCTATTCCTCCCCAGGATCCAGGCTTTGCTCAGGTGGTCCTCCCTGCCTGCTCACCACCTCCTCTGTTAGCCCTGGCCTTCCACATCTTGGTTTGAGGCAGCCTCTGGGATGTGCCTGTCTCCCTGGCCCACCCTGAGGTGCTGCCACTCAAGGCCACCTCCCAGAACACCGGGCCACCCCCACCTTCTCACCCTCCCAGCTGCTGCCTGTCTGTCCCTGCCCCTCAGACGGAGGCCTGGGAACCCCTGCCACCTCCCTGTCCTGCAGCCCTGGCTGTGTTCCACCTTCCTGCAGTGCTGGCGCACAGGACTGGTCAGCATGGCCCTGCTCCCTGTATGGGTGACCGCAGAGTCAGCTATGTGCAGTCTGGGATGCTGCAGAGCTTGTCAGCCAAGAGCCAGGACAAAAGCTCTCAGACAGGAAAGGGCGGCAGGGTCCAGGCCACATGGGGTCAGGGCTGCAGCCTCCGCCTGGTTTCCCCTAGAGGCCCCAGGCCCCTCTGTGTGGCTCTGCTCTGCAGCCCTGAACCATCTTTGGGCCTCATTTCCTGTCGTTCATGAGACCAAGCCTACGTGACCTTTGGGACATTTCTGTTCACCAGCCCCCCACTCCGGATGCCCAGAAACGCTGCCAGAAGCTCCGCCCAGGTTTGTGTAGGCAGGCTCCACCAGAAAGGCTGGCCAGGGGGCCGGATAGACACGCCCTTGTTTGGGGTGTGCCGCTGCCCCAGAAGCCTTCCCAGAATCCCAGAAACGGGGGACTCAGGCAGAGATCTGCACTTGGCTCTGCTGCAGGACCAGATCTGTTCGGGGCCTCTCTGGGGAAGACAGACCTGCTGCCCATGAGCAGACCATACCCACAGGGTGCCCCTGTGCCCCCCCCGCTCTGCCTTTCCTGTGCACCTGGCAGCATCACACTCCCCAGTATGGCCTGTCAGACCCAGTTTGGGGACCAGGATTTAGTGACGCACCCAGTGCGTGGAGAAACAGCAGATAGGGTTCGGCCAGTTCTCCAGAGCTGCAGCCTGCACCGCTCCCAGCGAGCCCTGCAGAGTCTGAGCCTCTAGAATAAACTGAGTATGGCTCTCCAGGGGAGAAGAGGGCACATGAGCTGGCACAGAGAGGGTAGTGTAGGCACAAAAGCCGTGGGCTCCAGGAATAGCCAGGACAGGAATCTCCTTGACAGACAGGCTGCCTTATCTGTGGTTTGTCTGCCCTCCCGCTGCTCCGGAGGACTGATGATGTTTTCCAGATGCCGAGGCCCCGCCTCCACTCCCTGCCTGCCCAGCCAGCTCCTGCCGAAAGCTTTGTGTATGTGCCAAGTGGCAAAGCTTGGGCCCTGGGGCAGGAGGGAGCAACAGGGTGGGGCCCCCTGGGCACAGCAGACACTGCTGTGTGGGCCTGTGAGGACCACGCTGGGGCCCCCTGACTTCAGGGGCTCCCCCTGGCTGGGGACAGTCCCAGTGCAGCCCACCGCAGTTCTGTGCCAGTGGATGTGGCTCCTGTGGGATGACAGGCTGGGCGGGAGGTGGCATGCAAGCAAGAGGTGGCAGGGGAGCCTGGTCTTTGCTTTCCTGCATACCTGGGCACTGCTGGATGAACCAGAGAGTGCTCCTATCCCGCGCCACAGGGAGGCTGCTGGCATTGGGGCTATGTGGGCAGAGGTGGCACAGACAGGCCTGCCCCACGCTGCCTTGCTGTGTCCTCAGCCTCGGGTTCCTCATCTGTCACATGGGTAGAAATCAGGGCACTTGGCTTGATGGTGATATGCAGAGCCTGGCATGACCTGGGTCTGGCACTCAGGCACCCGGTGGGCACGGGGTGGGGTCAGGTGCACCCAGCAGGTCAGACAGGGGCTGCGTCTGCACTGGAGTGCTGAGCTGACCTCTGCACCGGGGCAGACAGCACAGGACTTATCGAAGCTCTGGGGGCCAGGGCACCTGTGTGCTTGGGGCTGGAGTTGGCTGAGTGCAGGACACCTGTACAGACCCTGGCGGGAGGGTCCCAACACTGCCTGGATTCTCCTGTCTGAGCTTCCCTGAGTGTTTCCCTGCTCCTGCGGCCTGTTGGGACATGTGGCTCCCAGGAGCTTGGACGCGTCCATTTCCGTTCAGGATTCCACCATACCTCTGTGGACTCTGCCAGGCCCTCACTAATTACTAGTTTGGCCTGGAGCCCTCTCTTGCTTCGGAGCATGTATGAGGCAGCTTCCCTGCAGCTGAGGCTGGGGTGAGGTGCAACACCTGTAGAAGCAGTTCAACTTTAAGAGGGCAAAGGAGGTACAGGTAGCAGTGGAGGTGGGAGATTTTAATGGCAGCCACTAGAGCGGGGATCACAGAATAGCACTCCTCTCACCTCCATTCTCCACCAGGGCTCCTTAGCCCACAGCTAAGTCTGGGGAGGTCAGCCTGCCTTAGGAGCATCAGTGGATCAGTGCATGGTGCAAGATGACCAATCAGAAGCTTCCCCTTGGAAAGCTGATCTGGGATTGGTCTTGAGGGCCATTTCCTGAGGGCAGGGCCATAATGGCCTTGGAGGGATTGACATTCCAAATGACAACAAACCCAATGTAAAGATCTTGACTGATTTTCTTCCCTGTGTTATTTTGTTTGTTTGTTTGTTTGTTTGTTTTTTGAGATAGTTTCTTGCTGTATATTCTAGGCTGGCCTTGAACTCATTTTTAAAAATTTGATTTCAAAGAGAATACAACCAAACAAAATAAAACAGAATAAAGTTAATCAAAACAAAACAGTGAAAGTGATACAAAACTTCAAAACAAGATAATAGGAAATCAACAATGGTTACCATAATGACTCTCATTATCTTCAAAATTGCCACCCATACCATCAGACATCATAAAATCAAAACAGTACAACCAATCAAAACAGAACATTGAAGAAAACAAAACGATAAAATGGAACAAAACAGTGAGAACCATATTGGATTTTAAAAACAAGACAGAAGGAATCCCCCATAGTTGCTATACTGCATATTGCTATCCTCTAAACAGTGCTCAAACTACTGGCTTTAGGCCTGCAAAGTCAATCAAACGATGCAAGGGTTAAGTTGTTTTTGTACCTCAGTTACTATCAACTCAGACTGTGTTCCTCTGAATCAGCCGGTTGCTTGGGGTGGCATGGGGGGGCTCTTCTTGTCTCCCAGCCCTCATGCCAGCTGGCTTATGGGAAGGGTGGATTGGCTTCCTGTTTCTCTTCCCCGCCTGCATGGCCTCTGTTGGCTCAAAGGAAGCTGAACCCAGTTTGTAGTCCAGGCTGGCCTCAAATTCCTGGTAATTCTCTTGCCTCAGCTTCCTTAGTGTTGGAATTACAGGTGTGTACTACTGTACCTAGCATTTTTGTTTTGTTTTACTTTGAGATAGTGTCACTGTGTAGTTCAGGCTGGCCTTGAACTCACTAAGTAGCCCGGGCTGGCCTGGGACTCAAGGTGATCCTCCTGCCTCAGCCTCCCAAGCACTGGTATTACAGATGTGCGCCACTACATCTGGCTGATTCACTGTATTTCCAGTTGCAGAACCTGGCACCACTTTATCCCATAAAAGAGTGTGTTTCCAGGAGGCTGAACAAAGGAGAGTGACTGTAGGCAGAAAAAGGCTGATGAAATCGGAAATAAAGACAAAAGGCAGATTGGTCATTTCAAAGCTGCTTTCCTTGTAAGGCGGGGATGGGGAGAGAGAACAATAGAGAAGAAATAGCCCACCAGTTAACGCCAGGTTACTTTTTTGGGTAAGGATTTAAAACCCATTGACCCAGGCTGTTTGGGAAATCCGGTGGTTATCTCTCCCCACCCTCAGGAAGCCCAGAGTGAGGCAGCTTCCCTTTGGCAATGGAGCTGTAGTACCAGTGTCTCCATTTTTACTTCTAGTTGGTTCTGTTGGGCCCCATGTCCTCCTATAATTTTTAATTAACAGTTAAAGATTAATATGTTAATATTATACTGTGTATTAAAATATTTTCAACCTGAAAGTTTATTTTCTTGTGAGGTTTTTTGTTTGTTTGTTTTTGACGCAGAGGTCTTGCTATGTAGTTCAGGCTGGCCTTGAACTCACTAACTCACTTTGTAGCCCAGGCTGGCCTCAAATTCATCGCTATCCTCCTGCCTCAGTCTCCTGAGTACTGGAATGACAGGTGTGCATGGCTCTATCTTCTCTTGATTTTAAAAGAATTAAAGTCACTTCTTGGGCTGTGCCATTGCGCATGCAGGGCCAGGCACCAGCCTAGTCTCGGGGCCCTCAGTCTCCCTACAGATCTGGAGCCCTCAGCACAGCCCTCAGACCTGTGCCCAGCTGAGAACTGTGGCCACTTCCACGCTGGCAGTGACCGCTCTCTTGTGTCCCCTGTTTCCAAGGTATAGATGTGGACGGGACCAAGGATCCATGTGCAGCGTTCCCTGGGACCAAGGATCCATCTGCAGCGTTCCCTGTGAGAGAAACCAAGCAGCTTTCTCCCAACCCTGAGGGACAGTCCAGTGCACAGTCCCAGTCTCCCTCTGCCCTTTTGTGCAAGCTTTGTCTGCCGCCTGGCTCGTACTGCCCTGCAGGGACTCAGGCTCTGCTCTCTTGGGCCTCTGCATGGCTCTGTCGGAAAGGACAGGATTCAGACTAAGAGGCTGGGCGCCTTTCTGGCCAATTCCCTGGCCAGGCAATGGGGTCCCTGGGGTCTCAGTTCCTGCCTTCCTGTGAGAGAGGGGAGGGAGGGGCTGCCCCGCAGGAGGAAGGGCTCCAGGCCCAGCAGCAGACACCTGTGGCTCCCTGGCTGCTGCTGCTCACGCTCAGCCCTGATCCCACTGCCGGTCCCCATGGAGCCACCCTCTCCCAGATCACACTGAGCTGAGGCTGTGGTGGCCCAGGGCGGGAAGCTCTAGCTTCCTAGCGGGAAGGAGGGGCCCTAAAACGGGCAGCAGGAAGGAGGCGCCGTCACAGTCACAGCCAGCTGCCCTCCAAACCCTGGGCCTCTCACAGACACAGTGCCTGCACTGGGCATCAGATGGCCAGGCTGGTGACCTTGGGCATCTGGACACTGACCTGCCTGGGGTTCTGGAGCCACCTGCATCTTACGGTGACGCTGCCCCAGCTGGCTGGTGGCTATTGATTCACTGGGTTGATGAGATCAGCTGTCATCACAAACAGGGTACACGTTGCGGGTAAATCCCTTAACGCTCAGGGCCTCGGGGCTGGCAGAACCCTGGCTCCTCCCAACCTAAGGTCCACCATCATTGCATGTTTCCCAGACAGTCAGCAGGGCTGGTGCAGAGGGACTGAGAGTGGCATGGATAGCGCTGGCCCATAGTCCCTGCCCATACTGGCCACCCAGCGTGCTGCCTATCCAGTTTCTTCAGCTGCTTCCTGTGGCCAAGCCTGGGTAGTGACAGGGCTCCCCCACCTCTCCCAGCTGAGCAGAGGTGGACTGCTCGGGATCCCTGGGCTGTGGTGAACCTTGAAGGCCACCATGCCCCATGGCGGGGTGACAGCCTGTGGCACTGTTCTGTTTGGAACAGGAGGCCGTGGGTGGCCTGCCTCCTGCCAGGAAGGGGGAACAGACCCCATTTCTGGGGTGAAGCTTGGCATCCAGGCACAGTGGAGTGGGCGGGCCCTGGCACAGCACTCACCAAGCGCCCCAGTGAGCAGCACTCCTGAGCCCTCTGTCCCCAGCCGATGGTGCCCCCAGCCGATGGCGCCGGGGCTCGGCCCTCCCGCGTACATGGAGAGCCTGCAGCCTGGGCCAGGGGCCCCTTGCTGTACCTGGCCCTGCTGCAGACTAGCTGGGTTTCCTTGCTGACCCCTCTAAGAGACTTCCTGAGAGCCTGGACCTGGGCTGCTTACCATGTATGAGGAGTTGGGTTTAAAAAATAAAAAAGGAAAAGGAAAACCAGCTAACCAGAGACAAACCCATGACATCCCCCAAATTCGCATTCACACAGCAAAGTTGCCTGCCAGGGCTGTCACTGCCCCTGTGAGGACGGCCCGGGGAACCGAGCCCTCCTGCCAGCCGAGGCCGGGCCCCTGCTCCGTGCCCAGCCTCCCCTCAGCCTGTGGGCTTAGTGCAGGCCACAGGCATGCAGGGGGCCAGAAGGACAGAGCAGCCCGGGGCCAACTCCGGGAGGCTGGCAGGTGCTTCCTGCCCTTGTGGCGAGGTCACTGCTTCGAGTCACCTGTCAGTCCTGGCCTCAGCGGGGCCAGCTCTGAAGTCCCAGCATCCCTCCTGCTGGCCTGGTGACTCACCTGCTTCCCCTGCTGCTGGGGTTGTCACTGTGCCTGGGTCATCCCAGCCTCAGCTCAGTGTGATCTGGGAGAGGGTGGGCTCCATGGGGATCTCATTCCAGGACTGGCCTCCTGCCCACTGTGCTCTGAGGGACACAGGTCACTCAGGTCATTGTCGTGTGGGCCACCCACGTGGCTACTGCCACCCCCTCTGCAGGTGAGGACACTGAGCCTGGTGTGGAGTGAGGCTCACTTGCCCATAGCCACACCTTAGTGGTGGCTGGCGGGCCTGGAGCTGGCGTCTGAATGCTGTCTGGGACCCGAGGCAGTGGAGCAGGGCTAGGGGTGTCCATGGGCTGAGGCTGTTGGCTGCTCTGCAGAGCCTGCCACTTGCTCTCCTGCAGGGGCCGCAGAAGGCACTGAGCTGGTGTCTCGACTTGCGGGTAAGTTAACGAAGACCCTAGAGGGGGAGTGGGGATGAGATAGGACAAGAGACACGAGAAATGGAGACAAGACAAGATTCTGATCAAGTCTCATTTATTGGCAGGAAATGGTGGGCATTTATAGGGTACAGAGAAAGAGGGAGTGAAGCCTCTTGACATCAGCAAGTAACTAGGCAACGATGGGTGTTCTTAGCCTAATTTCAGGGAGGCACATGGCTTCAGGAACCTTGAGAAATAGACAAGGTATGCAGAAACAGAAGCTAAACTGATATGATAGCTACTACTATCAAACGAAGGTCAGTCACAAGTCTCTCGCAGAGGTTTCCCACAAGCTGGGCCTAGAGCAGCAGTACCTGGGTGATGTGGCCATGGTTCTTCCTGGCCCTCGGATGCTCCCCCACAGGTGTGTCAGAGGGAAACTCTGGGGCCCAGTGTCCCTCATGTGTGTGGCTCAGTGGATCTCATGCCTGCTGGGGCCACCCCTGGCCCCAGGCTTCCCTTGCCATGCTGCTGTCTCTCCTGCCCACTCAGCAGCCTTTTCCCTCACTCTAAAGGCACCCATGGGAGCAGCAGCTGTGCAGGCTGGAAAAAAACCAAGAAGCCAACCCGCACCCTCCCGTGAGCCAGGCAGCATGTGTGCTGGGAGACAAGAAGAGCCCCCCCCCACAGCAACCAACTGATTCAGAGGAACATAGGCTGAGATGACAGCAACTGAGGTACAAAAACAACTTAACTCTTGTATTGCTTGACTGACTTTGCAAGCCCACAGCCAGTAGTCTGAGCATCTGTTCAGGGGGTAACAATATGCAACAGAACAACTACGGGGGATCTTCTGTCTGTTTTTGAAATCTAACACTGTTGTACTGTTTTGTTTTGTTGTCCTGTTTTATTGTTTTGTTTTATTCCCTTCAAAAAAAAAATCTAAAGCCACCCACGGGCTCCACACTCCCCTGCAGCCCCCAGCTCAGCTCTGGACTCCCACAGTCACCAGGCACACTGGGTGGCCTCCTGGGAGGCTGCTGGCCCAGGGCTTGTTCTCCCTGGTGCCCTCTCAGGACTGCATCTCTGCCTGCCGGCTGCCTACAGTCACACTTCTCCCAGGTGCTGGTGCAATGCTTGGGCTGAGTGACAGACCTGGTGACACTGCCGTGGCCCATGGTGAGCAGGGAGTGGGCTGTGGCTGGATGCTGCAGGCCAGGGCCTGAGCAGAGCGGTCTCCCTGGAGTTTGCCGTGGTGTGTTGGGGCACCCTCGGCTGGCTCAGCCAGGCCCGGGTGTTCAGGCGGGGGCAAGCTTGGAAGGAGTGCTGGAAAGGCTCCAGCTGCCCATCATAAGGACCAGTGCCTCTGTGAGGGCTGCCATCGTCACAGGGCACCCCGGGCCACTCATGAGGGCCTGGGAGGCCACAGTGCGGGCTGCAGGGGCGGATGTTTGGAAAGACCACTCTGGTCATTTCTGTGTTGCTGGGATACCAGTTTGCTGGCCTCTTTTCAGTCTTGCTATACATTTTGCTATCTGGTTAATTAACTGCCAGTCGGGCTGGCAGAACCCGACCGCTGGGTTTTTGGGCTTCTCAGAGGAGCCCCTCCAGGCTGGGCAACCTTGGAATCTTCTCTGACTCGGAGTTCAGCCTGAGGCCAGCATGGAGGAGGGGACAACTGCGCTTGCTGAGTGAATCAGTGACCTCACTGGAGGTGTGGAGATAAGAGCAGCAGGATAGGAGGGGTGGGGCTCTCATTAGCTACTTAGGGCGTCACCTTCCTTGCACATCTGCAAGGAGGTATTTTAAATTTTATTTACTTAAAACCATAGAGTAACTCGTAATATGGTCTCATAAAATTTTTTTTTCTGTCTTATAAAAATCAAAGCCGGTACTCATGACAAGATGGCGGACTGGTAGGTAGCAGGAGAGAGACCCTCTCTGAGAGAGACAGCTCAAATGCCAGAATGAAACACCCTGGAGAGACCCAAACAGAGAGAGCTAGACTCCCACAACCCAGAAAGTAACTAAAGTGCGAAAACCCGCTCAATATGAGGTCCTGGGGCTACTATTAGTGAAGATAAGATCAGAGAGCACGGCACCCTCCTCGAGCCGCCTGAACCCCGCCCTGAACAAGCCATCGTGCCGAAGCGGGCTCCGTGGATTCCCACCGCAACCGCGCTGAAATTGGAGGTTGGGCAGTCCAGCAGTTCTCGGGGACACGGTGAGCGATGGGAATAAGACCCTACCACGGGAAAGGGGAAACCGACTGGACGACATGTTGGATTTGGGCAGGACAGCCCTAACTCCATAAGGAAGTGGCTTCAGCTGGTTACTCCCCTTGCCGAGTGGATTGGTGGAATCTGCTTGAACTAGGCCACGCCCCTGGCGGGGACCCAGTTACTTCCCTGAGATCAGTGCACACTGATGCAGTGAAGGCCTGCAAAGGTTGACTGGCCCAGAAGGGAAGAGGTAGCATATACTGCCCGTGGGTGAACTCTAATCTCTGATAACCTATTGAAGAGGGCTAAAGCTCCTAGCCTGCGCCCTCTAGAGGAGCCTTAAACAACAAGAAAAGGGTCTGGGAATTACACTGTACACTTGTATGGAAGGAACCAAAAACATGACTAA
>PVJX010017850.1:0-39136 GCA_004027295.1 Dolichotis patagonum
ACCATGTCCAACATTTCCTTCTGTGTATCTGGAACACTAAACCACTGACTCTCCTTTGCCTCCAATGCCATCTTTTCCACCCTTTCTACCCTCTTAAAAACCAGCTGGCCAGTTATCACCACCACTTCCTTGGGCACATGGGTCTCTATCCTATGCAGCCAGAGTCCCTCCTTGTTCCCCAGGTGCTGTGTCTGCTCTGCACTGGGCCCACGCAGCTGCACGTGGACGAAGGAAAACAAAACAGAAAGAGCAGCACGTACTGAGGTGTTCCTCTGTCAGTTTCAGTCATGGATCGTCTCTGGTCTGGTAAACATTCATTTTTCGAGTCCACGGGTCTTCTTTTCAGTTTTGCTTGGTTTTGTTTGTTCGGCTTTGGTTGTTGTGTTGTTTATTGCTCTGCTTTATTGGAGACGTTCAGCACATCTTTCTCCTCAAACCTTACCTGCCGAGATGCTGAGACACCTTTATGATTCTTAGCTTTCTGCCTCCTAACTTCTGGAGTGCTCAGAAGCTCGATCTATGGACTGCTCATCTCTATCTATACAGTTTTAATTTACCCACTTACCTTTTTTCAGTTTTGTGGATCTAATCTCACTTCTGAATGCCGGAGTTGAGTATTCCACTGTTAGCATCCCCTCTGATATGGTAGCTCTAGTAGACATGTCAAACTTGCCGTGTCCAAAATTCCACTCCAAATCTCCCCCACCCTCTCCCCTAAACTGCAGGCTTCCTGTTGTCGACTGACTGCAATTCCATACTTGCTCAGGCCAAAATCCTTGGAGTCAGCCTTGAATACTTATTTTTCTCCCACCTCATAAAGTCTATTGGAAAACACTGGCCATACGTGGCAGACCTCCTCGTTTCACACCACTTCTGCAAGCCGTGGATGAGGCAAAGGCTTCGCTTGGTGTTTAAATTCAGTCACATAATTCAGTCTCAGGTCTCCATAGCTTAGTCCAATCTGCTGTGAAGAAGTCAGAGGTTACAGTATTTTCCTCAAGAAATCCAGTTTCCCCAGGCCCACTTGTTGAAAAGGCAATTCTTTCATCACTGGATCCCAGTGATATTTTGGTCATCCATCAGGGGATGTTCACTTGGGATCTGTATTTGGTCTTGCTCATCTTTTCCATTGACCTCTCTTTCTTTACACCAAAACCACAGTATCTTAGTAACTGTAGCTTTCCATTAAGTCATTAAGTGTCATGGTCTTCTAGACTTTTCCTTCTGGCACTGACTTTGTTACCATGGATCCTTCATTTGCATATAAACATTCAGTTCAGTGTATCAAATAATATTTTAAAAGTGAAAGAACTTATACTTCAACAGTGATCCTTAAACAAATTTGCTCCATTCATTTATTACAGCTTTCGTTTATTCTCTGAGAATTTACTTTTAGGTCCTAGACATTGCTCCAAGATTTATACCCTGATACTTAGTATTTCTGTTATTACTATGAAAAGTATTTCTTTAATTCTTGTTTCCTATCTGTTCACTGTGAGTGTATATACATGGTTACTTTATATATTGACCTTGTATCTATCAGGTGACATGGCAAGATTCAATCAGCATTCAAATAATCTCTAGGTTATTCTATACTTCCTATATAGAATTACACCATGTATCAGTGATGATATTTATGCACTCTTTCTTTACGTTAATTCAATGAATGCTTTCCTGTCTGGACTATATTGGACAGAAATGTTGAGAATGAAATAATCTGTTGTGTTCTCGAGCTAAGAAGGAAGCATCCAAACTATAGCATTTAGAGTCTCTCTATTAAATGTGATATTAACCACAGGCTTTTATGCAGATATTCTTTCTCACCTAAGACCTTAGTAGATTTTTAGCTTGTTGAATGGTGTTTATCATGAGTGCAAGTTACATTTTATCAAATTTTTATTTACTAATATGATCATGTATATATTTTCCATCTTTTTTCATCAATGTCAAAATGTGGGGGGAATATTTACATTTTTAAAAAATAGAACAGAGTAAGAGACATCGTGATTAATCCCATTTGAAATACTCGCCTTGACTTCAAACATATTTCAGCCATCACCGTCCTCACTCTGAAGCAGTTCTGGACGTCTGCTTTTGTGCGTATCTTTATAAGTTGTGATAGAAGTGGGTGACTGTGGCTGCTGAGTGCCCCCCGGGGGAAAGGCAGGCTTGTGTTTCTGGTGTGCACCAACCACTTCCTGAGTGAAAACTCAAGTGAAAGGGACAGAGAGGAGCTGGTGAGAGGAAAAGGGAGAGCAAGAGTCTGTCTCCTACGGTACAGTCACAGACGCAGTGAGAATGAGGGAATGGGATAGGAAAGTGCGTTGCTAGGATTTTGTAGTTGGAATGGGGAATGAGGCCATTGATAGGAAGCTGTCCTTTGTGATAAGAGGATTGTAATGGACATGTAGGACTCTCTGACTCGAAGCATGCTTTTGTTTTCTGCAGTTGCTTAAAGGGATACGTCAACAACAGCCTGTCCTTCTTTGACCTGAGCGAGCTGGGCATAGGGAAGTCGGGCTACTGCAGGTTTGTGATTCCCAGCGGCCCTTCCTGCCTGTGCGCCCCTGCACCACTCCTCCCTTCTAAGTGCCAGTGAGCCCCTTTACACTGCTTTGGCATTTTGGCGAATCAAGAATCTTTGAGGCAGGGTCTGGGGATTTAGGTCAGCGGCATAAGGACCTGCCTTGCAAGCACGTGGTCGTGAGTTCAATCCCCATTAGAAAACAAGACTATTTGAGGCTTCTACACTTTGATCCCTATCCTCGTGGCCTTTGCTTCTGTGGGTTCCAGGTACCGGGACTACAGAGGTCCCCCTTGGAGCTCCAAACCCTACGAGTTCACCCTGCAGTACTGGCACATCCTGGCTGCCCGGCTGGCCTTCATCATCGTGTTTGAGGTTAGTCACAAACCGAATAGAGAATTATTATTGGTAGATAGACGCTTTCTAACTGATGCATCACTAGGCTTTTTGAAATGAATTCTTCACTGACTTCCAAAAATGTCAGGTGTCCATAAAAAGCTAGGACATGATGAAATGATTAGAACAACACACAGAAGAACTGAAAAATATAACATGGTAGGTTGGTGTGCATCCATCCCAGAAAATCAGAATGAAGACACAATTGCACTGGTGAACCGGAAACTTTGGAGCCCCCTTGCTTTGATCCTCCTGGTAGCCAAATTTAAAAAGGAAAGAATGCGTTTCCAAATGTGATTTTTAAAAAATCCACATCTGTTCACCAGGATGGAAAAACTGATATTTTGCACAATCCAGTCTAAATGCAGTAAATCGGATGACTCAGGAAATTATGTCATGGAATACTCTTATTTAAAATGTGTAGTTCGATTATCAGAGCTATACAAAAATATTATATTGGAATCCAGTGCAGAAATTTTGGGGAAGCTACCACTTTATTGCCTTAACAAGACTTGGTATAGTAAAGAGCTTAACATTGGACTGTTCAGAATCTTTGCTCTTGAGATACCTCAAGAATGAAAGGTCGGTGAAAAGACTTCAAATGTGTCTGTTTACTGTAGCCAAAATTATGGAGAGAAAGAGGTCGTCATAGGTAGAATTAAGGAAATATCTTTTAAAAGGCAACTACACCTCTCAACTAATTTTAAAAAGCACTTCTAACTTTATAGTGAGAAGCCTTTATCCAGAAAGTGAAACGCTTACCTCCAAAGGTCTCCCCCAGACTGAAACTCTATTACTTACTGACACTTTGAGAGCAGGAGGCAGATTGGAGCAGACTCCCAAGCATCCTTTTAAGCTCTTCCACAGACAATGTCTTTCTTTGATTCTCTTCCACCCTTTAAGAAATTCCACTCCAGTGGCCGGTTTAGAGGCGATGCACACACCACAGGTAATTTGCCAAAGGTCACGCAGCTAATGATCATCAGGGGGACTCAGAAATGGCGCCATCTTGTTCAACATCTTACACTTAATCCTGGGCATACTGCCTTTGAGTTTTGTTTGTGCTTTTTAAGTGGGGGATATAGCTCAGTGGTACCGCACCTGCCTGCCTGCCTGGCAAGTGTGAGACTGTGAGTCCAATTCCTGGTACAAAAAAAGAGAGCAGAATATTTGCACTTTTTTGTCAGTTTTTAAAAATATAAGTAACATATTTAAGCACAGGTTAAGCGACAGACATAAAATATTTTGCAACTGTTATAATAATGTGAATTGAATATGGAAGAAGTTCTGAAAAATGAATGCTTTAGAAGTGTCATAGACAGACTGTGCTCTCTGTGGTTTGCACATGTGTATTATGATCTGCTGGACATGGTTTTTATGATGTCTCATTTGTGTGACATGATGCGTGTCATAATTCTGTGCAAAATATTATTGCATAGTAGATAATACTATAGACAAGGATTTCAAATTTATTCAGGCTTTATAAAGTGATATCCACATAATACAGCAAAAATTCACTGTTTTCTAATGTGGTAAAAGGCAGTAGTAATAGTCTCGATATAGTAATTTTGGAAAATGCCAGTGTGCCCAGTGTTGCACGTTAGGTTCTGACGCTTGATCTGAAGGCAGGCAAACCATGCTTCGTGGCTGTAATTAGCACTTCAGAGCCTTGAAGCTGTGCTTTCTGCTCTGCCGCTGCAGCACCTCGTTTTTGGGATCAAGTCTTTCATCGCCTACCTGATCCCAGATGTCCCCAAAGGCCTGCATGAGCGAATACGGCGGGAGAAGTACTTAGTGCAAGAAATGATGTATGAGGCCGAGCTGGAGCATCTACAGCAACAGCGGAGAAGGAGTGGTCAGCCTGTCCATCACGAGTGGCCCTAGCCACTAGCGGGGTAACTTCAGATGTAGACGGAACCTGGAAGAAAGGCATACTAGGCAATCCATGAGTATGACACGCTATGGGAAATGCCTCCCCGCAATCTCTGGGCTTTGGCATGGCCGCATTTTAGGGGTGGAGAAGCTGACCTTAAAGAGAGCTTTGCCTGGCACTACAGAACCAGGAGGTTCTGTAGTGGAGGTTCTCAGGAGGGCAGCCCTCCTTCTAATCAGCTGCAGGGTAACAGAAAGGCTGGTGGTGAGGTTTCTAGAGATAGATTTCCATGGAAGTGTTGACAGCCATGCATGACTTAGAGTGCCCTGTGGTTACATGCCAGTCTGACTCTAGAAGCTTCCATGCAGGTCAGACATTTACAAGGCGTGACTTAAATCAGTTGTTGCCTTTGCTGCCGGAATTCCACGTTCCTTCTGCTTTCAGGTTGCTAGGAACTGCCTTTATCTCGTGAAAGTATGGATCTTTGCCCCAACGAATTTATGCTGCTTTACACCTACTATGCAGTCAAACAGTTGCACACCACCTTTCACTGTCAAACCAAAAACATGAGGTTCCAAAAAGAATTCCATTCAGTGAAATCGTATTGTATTGCAACAGCTACAGTGCAGTCTGTTTTATGCCTGGCGAAGCCAGATGCACTGCACATTTTTATACGTTGAAAACGTAAATGGGCTTACTCTTGTATCCTTTAGAACGTGAGTACTCCATACTTTACTGCAGAAAGCTATTTTCTAGTCTAAACGTTTTCCTCTCTGAGTTATTACAGATCTCACAGAATGTTATCTTGAAATGCTGTACATATGTTCATTTCTCCTCGTACCTTTGCACCTTGACAATATGGAATGTAAGATCCAGTTTATGCAATGTGGAGGCCAGTTACACAGTATGCTATTGCAATGTGTTTATTCAGGTAATCCAAATCCGGATTGTCTACATTTATGCTTTTTCTACAATGTGCTTTCTTACTGATGAGCTAATGAAAATGATGCATGTTGACAGATCTCTGATTTGTAAAAGACAATACTTGAATTTACTTTCTTTTTTGTCACTAAAGGGAGCTTTCTATTACTGTTTCTTTGATAGATTGATTTCTTTTAAAACTGTCTAGAAACAAATTCAAGTTAATTGTGAAGACTTTAATTTTGCTTTATTGTGAAATTCTTATTTTGATGTCGACTCTGCCCACAGATTGGTGGAATAGGAATGCTGGGAAATTCAATTAAACAAAGTCTAAAGGAGGCATAAGCTAAGGGAGTGGGATAGAAAGAAAGGTGAAAGGCAAAACAGGAATATAAGGGAAAAAATCAAGACACTTTGTTGCAAAGCTAGGAAACCCAAATCTTCCTCTCCAGGAGATGGAGTAAGAAACCATATACACAAACACATACACGTACCATGCACACACTAACATCGTGAGTTTTAGTGCTTATCTAACTAATTTTTGCCCATTTAAGCAAAGCACGATTATTTTCAAATTCCAAAATTTGAAAAATAAGATGAGGCACAATAGAAATCAAGCTATTTCCTGTAAACTCTAGCATTCCTCTAGGAGAGAAATTATAAACTTCATTTACTAGAAAAAATGCTGTTTTAATTCTAGCATCACAAATGTTTGCTGACTTTTCCTTCTTTCGCTCTGGGGAGAAGTTGTCCCATCATAGTTGTGTCCTTGTTTTAGTCAAGAACACTCGCTTCTCTATTCACCCTCTGATCCTGAGTGAGACGCGGGCTCGTGAACTTGCAGTCCCTCCTAGTTCCTCACCATGTGGGCCTTACACTCAGATGTGGGACTAATTCCAGTGCCTGCACACGAGTTTCAGAGCAACCGTGCTTACTTTGTTCATTAAATATAAACTCATGTCTGAGGCGAATCCTCTCCAAGTTTACCTGACAGTTACGGATTTTCCAAATTAAGGGCAAGGATAATGGCATTTGTCTTACAGAAGAGAAAAAGGTCATCACAGTGGTGTCCTTCAGCGCTCTTTCCATGCTTTTTATACAGCCCCACCAGGGTATAAAATCATATTGATTGATACAGAAATAGAAAGATTTTAATAAGAATTGTAGTATCTTCATTTAGAAAAATGCCTTCCCTGGTATGTTCGAAACAGAAATGAAAGCAAGCAAGCAAGAAATTATCTGAAATGTGTCTTCTGTGAAATGGTGCAGTAGAAACCGCCACCCCTACAGCTGTGGACAGTAGAATGCTCGCTGCCACTCACCGTACCTTGATTTCTGATCTGCTCTGCTCGAGTCGAAGTATTTTCTATCTTGGTTTTCCTAGGAATACAAACCAGTTCTCAAAGATTTATAGCACACACTATTCTCAGGAATTCTATATTACATGAATGCTGCTTATATATTTTCATATTCTAACGTCGTCTTTTTAAGCAAATAACCGATAACCATGTGCATGTGGTCCGCGCTGGCGAGCTCTCCAGCACCGAGGAGATTCCCAGCGCCACGTGTGGAAAATCACCCCGATCTTAGCTGAGACAGCCCGCCATGGCTCGCCCTGTGCACGTGCTCTTAGGGCCAAGGCTGCCGATTGACTGCATGATGAGACCCAACTCCGAATGCCGCCCAGTCTTCTAAAGTGGCTCGCAGCACACTCTGTTGTATGCTGGAATGAATATGAAGTTTTTCACTCAATAAACTATCATTTGATATGGTGTTTTCCTATAATTTCCCTGTTGCACTTAATTCTGCTTTTTTATTATGCTGAGGTTCCTGAATCTGGGGGGAGGGGGGCTGCTCATTTCTTGGCCTCTCTGAAGCGATGGGTGCTTTTTGTTTTTGTTTTTATCAGTACCTGTTTGTGGCATGTAATGATTACGCTCCTCATGGGGAGGTGGTGCGGGTACAGGACACATCTTCAGTCCTTTTACGTCCTCTCCTGTCCGCTCTCCCTCCTTCTGGCTCTTGGTCCCTTTCCCTTTTGCAAAAGATCCCTCTTGATGTTTCCTATTATGTAGCTTTTATTTCACTCCTTAATTTATTTATACTTTGGTTTTCTCTGAGAGAAATCGTGTGCTGTCTAAGCTTGCATGCCTGATTTATTTCTTTTAACATCACAGTCCCAAGGTGCATCCATTTGCCCATGGGTGACGCAAGTTTACTCGTCTTTATATTCTTATTTTTGCAGGACCTTGCCCTATGCTTACGAAAAGTTCTGACCATCTTCTGATAATATTATTATCTTCAAAACTTTGGCACATCTGAGTACAGATGGGCTGTGACACTGATCCTAATAATGTTTTGTTCCTGGAACAGATAGTGAGGCACCTTGATTAGGTCTTGTGAGGACAGAAAGGCTTCTACCACTGTAAACACTTCCTCTTTTCATGCACAAACTCGCTCTTACCACTGCCATCAAAGTCCCTGGGTCGTGGGTTTTAGCAGATTCTGTGCATGCCAAGAACAAGGATGCAGCCGGCAGCCAACAGGAGGCTTGCCACCTTGCTCATCCTTGTTCGATTTGATGGCGGAAGCTGCAAGTCCAGGTACCCTATGCAGTTGCAGGCGTGGCTGGACTGGCGAGCGGTCACTGGGGGTCATGCGGACACACACATCACTGTTACACACCTTGTGTAAACAGCGGCCCTCACAGCTTGTGAGTTCTGCCTAACTCGGTTCTGCCCTGGTCATCAGAGATGCCCTAGCCCTTCCCCTAGGCCACAGCATTCTCAGGAGCCCCCACAGTCAGCCCCAGGTTGATCCAGAGAACGACTCTACCTGCTGCTCACTCCTGCTCTTCTTAGAAGCTCAAAAAAGTAATCTTTTAGAGTGGCCTAAAACCCCCAGGTTCTGTTGGAAAGGCAAGTGCTGTCTTTCAGGGATTTCTATTTGAAATAAACTATGCCAACAGCGATGGTCCAAAGCAAAGATTAATTGGACTTAAGTTTGAACTTTGGAACATCCTCTGTTCCTGCTACCTAGGGTTTATGTCATGGCGGTGGTAATAAATTACCTTCCACTGAACTGGCCATCTGGCTTCACCTGAAATCCTTATGTGATCCCACTGGATGCCCTTCAATTTTTCAGAGAACCTGACTGTGACAAGCCCTGCACTGTAGCTTGGACACAACTTCCTCTTAGGAAGGTAAAATGACAGCACACAGACAGGTAGAAAGGAGTCTCACCCTTGTGACCAGTCCTTTCTGGTAGTGTCCGAGTCCACCCTCAGGGAGAAGCCGTAACTCCAGCCTCACAGCAGGGACTCCGCCAGGTGAGCTCCTACACAGCTGCACCTGAAGAAAGCGCTGACCCTGCTGGCCCAGCCCTCCATGCGGGTTGTCATTACCCCGGCAATCAGCTGCTGTTCTGCTTCTTTCCCTGAGGACGGGGCTACTTTTCCCAGTCTACACCTGTGTTGACCTCCTCTTTGCTGTCTTCCATCGTAAGTCTCTCTGCATTAAAAAAAATTGACTCTTTTTCACAAAGCAAAATTTCCCAAACTATGCATTAAAAATACAATCTACTCCCCACAAAAATAACTCATGTGGGTGTGATTAACCCACCCATGTGGTTCTGAGCCTGCCTCGGTGCCCTCACGGGGCGACTGTTCCCACACCCCTGCAGCTCCGCACTACCAGGTAGTAGCAGGCCACACTGGACACTGGACACCCCACCTAAGGAGCCCGGTGGAGAGACATTCATTTTCTTCATGCCTCGGTCTCACAAGAGAGAAAGACTTAACGGCCAGAAACACCTGGTGGCAGATGGAACTTAGGAACGCACCCTCCCAGGCAAAGAGGTCCACTTCCAAGTCTTGACTTTTCTGCTCCTGCTCTATACAATCCAGGCCTCTGTTTTAATGTTAAAAAGCAAGCCATGGTTCAGTTCATCTTTCAGCTCTTTTAAGAAACCAGGTTTTCAGTTCTCTTCCTTTAGCTTTTGTTAAAATTGATGTTAGGGTATGTGAAGCTAAATCTAGTGCACTTACTCTTTGCTCACATAGCTTTACAAAGAATAAACTCCTTCATTTTGATGTCAAATAAAAATGCATGTAAAATTATATGCAGTGTTTTCTTTGTGGGATGAGTGTCCACTGGCCTCCAGATTGTGTTTTTAAGTAGGAAGAACAAGTCTTATAACTGAAAATAAAATTTAAAGATGGCCAGAGGAGGCAGAGAGGATTTCTCCATAAAGTTTTATTATTTTCAGCAGGAGAAATTATTTTGCAAATGTATATTTAGCCAAGTGATTATGAACCTTAATTCTGAAATTATTTCATAATCACACATTTAGCCAGATGACTATAAACATTAATTTTTACTCGGTACAATCTCTTTGTTATCTGAATTGCTAATCATTAAACATCCCTTCCAAACTCCAAACTCACAACAAACCATAAAGCCAGCTTAAGAAATCTTTCCTCTGCTGAGTTAGACCGACTCAGATTTTAACAGTGTGACTGCAACTCAGCAGGGAGGGAAGCCGTGATCAGGAAAGACACACAGACCTTTGCAACACGGGCTTCAAGTCAGCTAGCACTGCAGCTATCCACAGACATAGCTGGCTGTGCTATACTGGCATAAGTTAGCAAGCTGGGGGTGGCTCATTTGATTTTTTACATGGCAATTACATTAATGCATTAAATAAACATTCAACAAAAACCATTTCTAGGTTTATGAGTGTGTCAGATCTTCTGGCTATTCAGAATTGTGCACACACTTGTCCTAACTGGTAAATTACTTCTGCAAATTCCTGAGAACATCAGTCATTGTCCACAACAGAAACTAACATCATATATTGTACTTGGCTTGGCATAATGTTTCACTTAGTTATAAAAGCCTTTGTGTGTCTCCACGTTTACTTGTGTGTGTGTATGTGTGTGTGTGTCCTAAATCCTGGGTAGTCCAAACACAACAGGCATCATCCAAAACACAGAATAAAGAATTATATAATGTGACCATCCTTATTATGACATATATATATATATATATATATATATATATATATATATATGTCACCTGCTGCACCTGCCATAATTTATAAGGTTACCATAAGAGGGCTCAGGGAGGTGACTATTTTTCAAAGAGAATGTTCACATCCATGTGTCCATGTTCTTCAATACAAGCTATTTTTAAGAGAAATAATTTAAATTATGATGTATACCAAAATATCCTTTAGATATTTTTCCTAAAATTACCCAGCTGCATAAACTCATTACATGTAGTGGTCCAGGGCTGTATAATTTTAAAATTTCATAGAATTTTAGTAATATGAAAACATCTTTTTTACTGATACACAGAAGTATTACTATCAGTGAACTTTTTCCTCCATAGAGTAATATTAGTTTTTGAATTTGTGATGGCATCCTGACACCCCACCTAAAGGTAACGAAATATTTAGAAGTTTAACTCCTCCCGAAGATGGCTGATATTTCAAATACCAAAAGTACCATACTGGAAAAGTAGCCTTGGGAATGTTATCACTCACAAGGTGCTTGCCAAGATCAGCTTACTCAGGAGCGTGAGGACCTGAGAGGAAATCATGGCATAAACTCTTCTCAAGAATTCCCAATAAAAATAACCCATTAGATGATATACAATCAACTATGAGCTACAATTGATTAATGTAGATGGCTGTATCATTCAGTATGTACCACTAGTAATTTTCTGGAAAATAGGTTGTACCATGAAGTTACTTGGCATAAAAGCAGTTGTTAAGGCAACAGTAAGCCTCAGGACCTCGCAGTACTTGGCACACTGCTTACACTAAGTGTACCTCGGTTCACGAACTGAATTCTCTCCGAGATGCTGCTCACAAACCAAATTGGACAAGAACTGAATCACATTTCCCCGTAAGGTCAGCCTTAAACCTGACCACTGGATTTGACTTCGGTATATTGTACCTCGGTACCTCAGCTCACGAGTACTTCTGTTCATGAGCACGCTGTTAAGGCATTGTTCACCAACAGAAGCATAGGCAAAATTTTGCTTCTGTTCCTGAACCCCACATCAAGTGACAAACACGACTACAGCATCTTCCCCACCCAAACACAAATGCACCCAGAAACCTAACGTTTCTGTAAATTTAAGACACCTTATGCGTATAGGAACAATTAAAGAGCGACTCCTATTTTCTGAGCTTTATAATCATCTTCAATTAAGATTATAATGCAAAATATTTCAAAAATGTTGTCCTTTGCGTACTGCTTGAAAATACTCATAACTTTTCTGAAGCCTTAGCTTCTGGCAAGCTCAGTTTGGGAGAATAGGGAAGAATCTCGATACAGGTCTCCACAGGCTCTTGAGATGCTGTCTCCTAATGCACAGACTTCATTATACTTGAGAAGCCAGATCCATTTCTGCAACAGAAGCACCTTCCAAGCCAGAATCAGTGATATGCATCTGTAATCCCAGTGCTGAGGAGGCTGAGGCAGGAGGATCCCAAGTTTGAGCCCAGACCTCAGTAATCACTCTTCCCAAGTTACCATCACTCAGAAGACTGTCCTCATGGCGAGCCACTGGCAAAGCAGCTGTGTCTCTCAGCCCGAAAACTCTCAGATGGGCGGCTTGGCCTTCCCATGTGTCAGAAACAAAGAAACAAAACCTTATGAACTCTGTTTCTTGTCTTCAGAGGCACCCAAAGGCACTGTTTTAACTTCCTTCCCCCTCGTCCCCAGTGTTTTTTCCCTCTCGTTGCTCTCACACACTGGGGCCAAATCCCTTCTCTCCCTTATTCTCATATTTGAGAACAGACGGAGAGAGGCAAGTGCTGGGCTCTGCTTTCTAAACTCAGCTTCATTTGCTGTTTTAATTTCCCTGTCAGGTTTTCTTCCTTTCTGTCTTCTCAGGGGAGACACTGGAGATGTTTAGGTACAGATAGTAGAGATGGAGATAGAGATGGAGATGGATAGATGATATAGATGACATTGATATAAATATAAAGACAGATGACACAGACACATATAGGTATGTGATACAGATATAGATAGAAGATATAGATGATATAGGCAATATAGACGATACAGATTTAGGTAGATATAGATGATCTAGATGGTACAGCTATAGATGATATAGATATAGATATAGATATACATATACATATAGATGATATAGATATAGATGATATAGATATGGATAGATGACACTGGTGATACAGATATAGATATAGATATGGATAGATGACACTGATGATAAACATAGATGATATAGATGATAAATATAGAGATAATGATACAGATGATAGATATAGATACATGATATAAATATAGATAGAGATAGATGGCATAGGTGATATAGATGATACAGATATAGATTTTTTAAAGATTTTTGGATCCGGAGGTGGATGGTGCACACCTGTAATCTCAGCACTCAGGAGGCTGAGGCAAGAAGATCACCATGAGTTCAAGTCCGGACTACACAGCAAGACTCTGTTTCAAGAAATGAAAAGACAAAGCGTTTTTACCCCAGGATGCTATTTACCAGCACAGACTCTGGGCCTCTGTCCTCGCCCTTTCTGCTTGGCTGTTTCTTCTCACTCAGCTGAGCAGCATTTCCAATCCCCCTGCCTGGCTGCACAGCCACGGTGGGGTGTCGTCCATCTGACCTAGCGGACCTGACTCCCGGACACAGGGGACACTTGCTCTCATCAGCGCCCTGACCCGCTCTGGGCCCTGGCTCTTTCTCTGTCACCTTGTGTGATTCCATTTCTTCACTTCGTCCCCTGAGGGATTCGCTGCCCTTTCTCTTGTCCATGGCCTTTTGATCTCCAGCGTTTAAATGTCCTCCCCTCTGCCCCAGGCTAAAGGCCCTACTTTCCAGGGAGGAGTCCAGTCTGCCAGTGTGGCCTCTAGGAGCCAAGTTCAAGTCCTGCGGGTGACATATTTTGTCACGAAGAGGCCCCGGAGCTGGGGAGATTTCCTGTGTACTGATGATAAAGCTCTCTGGAGTCCCTGACACACACGGCTGTCCTGACCACAGCCTGTAGGACGTCCCTTTCCTCTTCATCCAGACTGAGGAACAGAGTCCAGGCTTCCTCCCCCACAGGGCAATCTGTCATCGTAGCAGGATGGGCTGGAAGGAGAAGAGCTCGGTGGGCCTGTCTCTGGGATTCGATCCAGGCAGCTCTCCTGCAGGAAGGACCCGGGGCGGATTTTAGGGCAGCCCTGGGAGCCCCGACACCATTCCATCTGTGTTCCAGCGGCAGCTCCAAGGTGGAGCAGGCATCAAATGCCAAGCCCACAAGCATGGGAGAGCTGAGGGTAGGGCAGAGGCATCCCCTTTATCAAGGGCGGCAGAGACACGTTTACCACGCAGATGCCCTTTTCCTTCTCTGCATCGGAGCCTCCAAGATACTGTGATGGGTAAAGCTACAAATGGGGCCCAGGCTGGAGCTCAGAGGGGGAGCAGGTGCTTATCATGAGCAAGGCTGTGTTCAATTCCTGGCACCGGACACAAAACAAAACACCCGACAAACACAAATAAATGGTTTAACATGTCCCAAAGCCAAGAGATTTTGACTCAGACTGAGATTCCATTCAGTCCTGATTTATTCAAGAAGCAAATCATCAGGCCCCTGAGACTTGGCTGATTTTTTCCACCTGAAGTGCGGGGCTTTCCGAAGACGATCCCAGGAAAGAGTCAATTTATTTGTATAAATAAGTATATAAATAGTTACTGAACATCCTCGTCCTCTCACCCCACACAAGGCTGCTAGTGACAGGTGAGAAGTACGCAGAGCATGTGTGCAAGTGTGCTCACGCGCGCACCTCGTCCTAGAAATGAGTAGTCTTCTCCAGTGCCGTGTTCTCAGAGCTTTTGTCCTTGGGGTTGTAGCCTGGTGCGTGATCCGGGCTTTCTCTCTTGAATCCGTTCTGGAACACGGATTCAGCGGGGAGTTTCCAGGTACTGCCACTCTCAAGGTTGTCCTGGAGAAAGCAGGAAGACACAGGTTAAAAAGACAGTCTGGGTGCGTCCCAAATGGTGCGTAGGTCTTTCCTACAAAGAAGGTGGATAAACACTAAGGTGGGGGATGATCTGACTCAAGACTCCTCCTAAGCGATCACTTTGATAATCCATAGTTATTACTTCAGTGCTAATAACAACAAAAACAGCAATTTATGGAACATCTGCAGTGCCTTGTGTCGCGGGAAGAGACACCTTTCTCCTACTGGATGCAGCGGTCCCACGGGGTAGTACTGCAACCTTGTGAGGAGGGAATCTGGCTGTGACCCTTCCTAGCAGAGGCAGAAAACCCTTAGAAGCCACCAGGGCCCCTGCGTGCTGTACCCGGGAGGCTGTTTAACACTGCTGGGCAGAGGAACCCAACAGAAATCCGACAGTGGCCCCCTAACACCCATACTGGACCTAAAGAGTGAAAACTGGCCCCTTCAACAAAGGTGACCGTGTGTGCCAGGAAATTCTCGCCTGGGAAGGCAAGTCTGCAAACCAGTAAGCAATGTAATCCGTTACCCCAAAATTCACTTAAACAGGTAATAGCGGCTCAACCAACTGCCTTCTCAGCTGATCTATTTAATCCCCAGTCAGAACTGCAAAGTTTTCCATGGAGCAGACGTCTCGGTCACCAAATCAATGTTAACTTCTTGAGTCTCCCTGGGAGCATACTCATATTTTAAACCATGAAATCACAAGTGTATCCAGTTCCAATTGAGCCCTGTATTTAAAGATCTGCCTGGAATCACTCAAGTCAAAATCTCTACAAGTACCTGCAGCTAAGCTCCCCATTCAGAACCTCAGGCAAGATGGGGCTCTGCCCAACTGCTTAAAGCTTAAATTCAGCTTTCTGTCACACATATGCTATTAGGGTGTTTTCTAGAAAAGAGAGCCATTTGCAGCTCAAAACTGTGGGATGTGATATGTGTTGGTTAAGAGTCTTGAGTCCTAAAGAATGAAGTGTCAGATGCTGAAGGAGTAAAATAAAGCATTAGCTAAAATAGAAAAAAATAGCAAAGCCCCGAATACCAGTTCTGCCACCAGTCTCGGGAGGGTGACACTGGCAAGTCCAGCTACAATCCTGACCCGAAGCAGTTCTTGCTCAAGGCCCTGCAGTGGCGAGGAGTCACCATAACTCTGCCTGTCACAGCGCACTCTGGGCCAGGACAACCCACCTGCGTCTGTCCTCAGTTCCTGCCTCCTGTCCATCCTTCAGCAGGAGCCCAGTCCCTTAGAAAAGACTTAGCCACCCTCCCCCTACAGGGGGCAGCACTGCCTGGGTCCTCCGGACTCTGCATTATGTCAGGGAGCCCAATCCGTCAAGTCACAGACTGCTCCCGGAAGTTGCTGGTTTATAAGAACGTAGGGGCAGCGACCCAGAGCCTCAAGCCGGGTCTGACCTAAGCGCACTTCTTAGTGAGTTAAGGGTCTGGGGAGTTATAGGCATCTTTTTGCTCCCTGACTCAAAGTTCTCCCCAGTGCGTTGTATTTTTACCCTAGAGATTGAGAAATGCTTGTGTCTGTGCCACCTACCTGCATGATCTCCCTCCACTCTAAGGTAAGAAAAAGCTGGACTTCAGAGCAATTAAATAACTCATCCAAAAAAGCAGGGCCAGAAAGTAGGATCAAACCCAGGGCTACCTGGTCCTAAAGCCCACAGTTTTAGCCACAAGAGAGTATGTCTCTTACTTTCTTCTTTTTCTCTATTTCAATTGTATATTTTACCTAGCATGTACCCTCATAGAAGGTAAAAGGCACTCTGTTTATTTAAAAGAAAAAACCCAGAAAAACAGATAAACAGGCAACAACAACAGCAAAAGGAAAGTGACAACAACAACAACAAAAATCAATAGTGACATAGGATTTCAAACCAAGACAATCGGAATTTAACAATGGTTGTTATAGTGTATGTTGTTACCTTAAGAATAATTGCTCAGGTTACCAGATACGGGCATATAAAATTGATGAAACAATATAATTTCCCTTTGAGAAGCTTCTTTACTTTTTACTCTATCTATTGTAACTTTTGGATTTTATTTACTCCTTCAGTTTTTTATACTAGTGAGACAATACAGTGTTTGCACATGCAAGTCTGCTTTATTTATGGTTTCTAGTTGTAGACGTATATTAAAACCTCAAGTTTATTGTTCTTCATGGCTGAGTAATGTTCCATCGTATAAAAATACCTTATCTTTTTTAACCATTCCTCAGTTGATTTGGGTTGTTTCCAGTTCAACCCAGCTAATCCTCTTCTGGGTATTTTCCCAGAAGTATTGAAAACATCATACCACAGCTATACATGTGCACCCATGTTTATAGCAGCACAGTTTGTAAGAGCCAGGTCTTGGGATTTGGAAATTGCTCACTCACGCTGCCAACGATTCAGCCCAAACGCATGGCTACCTGTCAGCATACGCATGCACTTGGAAGGTAATCAGCTACGATGATTCTGAAGTTGATGCTTTCAAGTCCTGTCACTCACTGCCTTCCCTCCCTTGATCCCTGGCCCCTTGCAGAGGGCTCAAATGTGTAAAATGCCACTCTTTCTGGGCCAGCAATGTTTTAGGGGCTCACACATCCATTACCTGCTGGGGCCCTTGGTCATGCCGCACTCCACACCAGCACAGAGTTTTGTATTTCTCAGACCAAAAGCAAAGTAAATTGCTAACCGGTCGGATTAAGAGTGGGTTGACAGCTTCTCCCCGCTGAAGACCTGTCATAGAAAGGAGAGACGGGTCAGGTGGGTCACGCCTCAAGGCTTCCATCAGGGAGTCGAGTGTTACGTCTTGGGGGTCCTGTTTAGCACAAGGCCTCAGGGGAACCTTGTGCCAGAGCAAAAAGCAGAACTAGGGTAACTGCATGTATGGGTGGGTTCAATTTTAGAAAATCGTGAACTCTCAGGTTAGAATTAGACACAGCTTAAAAATATTTATTACAGGAAACTCTATTGGCACCCTTCAAAGGTCAACAGAAGACACAACAGGAATTGTATTTCTTCATTTAAGAAAGCTGGTTTTTATCCAGGTCAGATATAGTCAAGACCATCTAACCCACTCTTTGCAACCTTAGAGTATTTTTGCTGCTTCCCCTTCTGTTTACTCCAACATCAGCACCCTGGGTGAACACAGTGGTGTCACAGCTCACGAACTTAACTGTTTCCTTGATTCTGGTCCCAAACCAGATTGCTCATAAGCAGATCAAATTCAGCGGTTAGGTTCAGAGTTGATTGACTCAGTTAGTGCACAATTCGATTTGTGACCAGAAACTTCCCCCAAACACTCTAGACTTTCTTCACACCTTAAATCACACTTCTTTGATGTCTCATTCCTTTAAACATGACAAAGAATAGAGTCACCCTAACACCCCAACCAACGTTTGCAGGTGGACGATGTTGCTGCACACGGAACAACTGGCAATTGTAGTGTGAGGGTGACGATTCCTAAGTCCTCGGTCTCATTCAGTGACAGTGGTGAGTGTGACAGACAGTTTAGTGTAAACTTCTCTCTGGGGAACAAGGGAATGGGAGTGACACACACTGATCAGATACCTCCTGCGTGATGTACACTGCTTGATTAGGATTTTTGTCAAATTCCTAATCAGGGACAAAATAATGCAGATCTTTAAATTCAAAATAGAGGTTCAAGTGATATACGCCCCGATACTCTGTCAATTGGCCAGACATTCAATCAAGTAGAACTCTACTCCTGTTGACGGTAATATGTATTACTTAGTGGCCTAGACAGCTATGCACATTTTGCTTGGACTAATCTCTCTGGCCAGGGAGCTTTTATTGATGAGGGAAGTCATAAAGATAGAGTAAATGACAGAGCGCGACATGTACTGTGCACTGTGTGCAGAAGAGCGGGACTGGGAAATCCTCAAACTTCTATGCCAGGATGACTGAGTCAGAAGAATTTAATTCAGAGACAAACATTCCCAGGGTTTCAGACAAAGACCTTTGTCTCTAAACAGACCACGGAAGTATCAAATGCTCCAATAAATAATGGAGATTGGTTGTCTCTAAGGTCAGGACTGGAGATTTGCTAACAAAGGCAGCGCTGTTTGCCTTCTATGGAATTAGATTCTATTTCCTTCTAGGGAACAAAAATGACTTTGGAGAGAGTAGACAGTCAAACAAAGGACAGGGCTGTGGTGCTCATGAGCAGAAGGTTAAAAACGAAAATGAAACGGGAAGCTCTGGGTTCTCCCCTGGTGAGAGACTCACAGCCTCTTTCCTGAGCCAGACCATTAATGAATGTGGACAGCAGGATTATGGACACAGCATGTGACAGAGGAGAGGGTCAGAGGGGAAGTGACACCTTGCCATGGACATGTGGGCTCTCCGGAGGAGGACAGTTCAGGGTTGTGGCTCACAGGTCACTAGTGGTATCCTACTTCAGAAGGACCCTTCCTCGAATAGAAGCAGCTGGTGTGGGGTTCTGATGCCGAGAGCAGAGTGTGAGACGCACTGCCTGCCCTCCTGTCTCCTCTGCAGGGTGCCCCGTGCAGCCACCAGTGCCCAAACCTTGCACAGAGACCTGGAGGGGAGCTCACAGCCTCATGGTGCAAGTGTGGAAACCTAGGTCAGCACTGGGGAGAGTGGAGTGAGAAGACATAAAATTGCTGAAACCCGAGTGGGAAGACAGTGTCTGTGAAACTTTACTAGAAAAGAAAAGGGGTGTGTGTGCACACGTGTGTGTGTTTATGCATGAAGCATGATCAAAGTATGCAGTGAATATTTACATTCTCAAAATTTATTATGGTAAAAGGCCCATGGCCGTGAATCTCCCCAAAAATACTCCTCTTGCTTCGAATACACTTATCCTATCATCCTCGCCACTTTGCGAAGCAGTTCTAGAAGTCTTTTGTGAGTGTCTTTACTAGGTATGATGAGGACTATATGGATCCTACTGCCGAGAAAGGCTTGTAAAAATATTACAGTGTGTCCACCTTTGGCTTAATCATCCTGTCTCACACTTCAGAACTTCTAGCCCTTTCCCAGAGTCAAAATGACCAAGAGAGGGAAGCATGAAGATAGCCCGGACAGCACAGCTAAAAAGAGGAAAGGAGAAGTCCAGAACTGCTCAGCCCTGGTGAAAGAAAATAAAAGACAGCGAGACAAAAGTAACATGCGACCCAGGAACAGGCTCGTAAGGCTCTGTGGACCCTATGGTACAAACATGTAAATGTTTCACACATCTTAAAAAACAACACCCAGTGGTAAGTATGAAATATCTATGGGGACCTGTCAGTGACCTGGCTGGAAAGTGTCATAGCCCTAGGACCTCCTTCGGGCAGACAGGCACCATGAGGCAGCAAGACTGGGCATATTTTCCCCAAAGACCCAGCGTTGTGAGTAGACTCTGGCAGAGTGGCGGCTCGGGTCTGTTTCACGATGGCCTGAGTCACTTGGAGAGGAAGAAAGTGCAGGGGTTGACACAGGGACGGCTGTCCACCCTCAAGATGGCAAAGGGTTCTATCCAAGCACAAGGTGCCTGCTGCGTGGACACGGCGCAGTGTCCGTTCCCACACGGAGCAGCAGAAGGCAGAGCCTGGGAAGCCTCAGCCGAAGCAGGCAGCTGAAATGGGAGCTGCCTGCTGGTGGGGTCGGACACCCGGCCCACAGTCCTGGCGTGCGTGTCCCTCCAGCATCCAGGAAGCCTCCCCAGTGGCCAGGGTGCCGATGCACAATGGAAACAAAGTAAATCACCTTTCATCTGAAGCCGTTTCCATTGAGAAAGATCGTCAGGCAGCCACTATTACATGGAAAGCTGTTCAAGAATCAGGGAAGAGGCTTCTCACCATTGAACTGGCTTCATGATGGCTGCGCTGTAAGGGAGTTTTCATGCTCAAGTCTCTGAGGCATATTTCACAATGTCTAATCTGCTTTTTAATATCTATGTTATCCATGCTGAGAATCAGATAGAGGCAGAGATAGAGCTAGGGCCAGGGCTAGAGGTATAGATACAGATTGTGGTCAAAATATGCTGTGAATTTTTAATTTTAAAAATGTAGTACAATGAAAGTCACATTTCCACGAATCCCCTGCAGAACCCTCCCCTGGCTTTGAGCGCACTCGTGCCATCATGCTCTCCACTTTCTGAACCACTTCGAATCTTTGCAAGGTGTAATAAAAAATGCAGCGAGTGGGGCCACTGAGTACCACCCAACAGAAAGGTGGGCTCCCGGAAACATCAGGATGTCCTCGTGCACTTATCCACGGGGCCTGGCACTGTGACACCCCTGGCTCTTCCCCAAAGTCAGAACGACAGTGAAAGTCCAGTGCTCTGAGTCATTTCAGTACTCGGAGACCACCACGACAGTGCAAGTCTTTCTTCAGACACTGAAGAAAGAAGCCTGCAAGAGCGGCTTCAGAAAGCGGAAAGAAAAGAGGGATACGTGTGTTGAGAGCGCGAGGGAGCATGTCGGTAGGGATTAACGGTAGTGCGTCTTATCCCATAACAAATGTTTAAGCAGAAATTTAATCATTTGTGTGTCTTCCTGGAGGAATTAAGCATTTGTGTATCTGCTTGGAGACAGCAGACACATTCTTCTGGGAGAAGACTTTTTGTGGTAGACCTGTAATCCAAACACAAGCCTAGCCACCTGGTCCACAGTGCACTAAGTAGGCTATGTCTTCCTTGGTCCCAAAGAAAGGAATCCCGTAACCTACCTGTCACGAGGCTGATGAGTAGTCCGGCAAGGATGCACGTGACGCAGCCCACTGCGCTGTAGTACAGGTAGGAGAGCGAGTACCAGGTGTCCGCCAGTTCAGGTCTGCGGAGGACAAGAGCAGGTGTTTCTGTCCCTCCCTCCTGAGGTTCTGCCCCACGTCACCTGGGGCGCCCCTCTGACTCGCTTCTGAGCCTCACAATGCTTAAAACACCATCCTTTTTATAGCCATGAGTGGGTTATAGACTAGGTGTGCTTTGTATCCCACTCAATATAATTCACCCATGAATTAGCAAAGTGCACTGCAGTGAGGGCTGCTCCATCGGTCCTGTGGTGTTATTCATCCCTCAGACACTGATGAAGCCTGACTTTCAGGCCAGGACTTGCCACAGAGATTTGCATACATAAAGGACCTAACACAGAAGCACAAAGTGAACTCGCTGGTGCCTGGGAGGGAGGGGAACAAAGGACAAGAAGAGCATCCAGAAAGCCCACCAGAGCCAGGCTGAGGTGTGAAATGAGCCTGGCTCAGATCTGAAGAATCAGAATCCTGGAAAGCCATCAGAAAACCAAGGCGAACAGGAGCAGAGCTTGGCAGCCCAGGAGGATGACAGCACACGGAGAAGGGGAGAATCAGAAAGGCAGGCGGGGAGAAGGAAGCAGGCTGATACTGTGTGAGGATGAGACTTATGGAAAAGGGAAACTGAGGAAGTGGAAGGGAAGTACTGAAAGGTCCATGACTGGGTAGCAGGGATCCCTGCCCACTTTCCCTCACAGAATTCTATGGACTTCATTCCAAAGCAGGTTCCCACTTAGGATGCGGGTTCAAGGTGCCAACACCTTAGGAAAAAAAGGGCACCCTCACCCGACTTGTGTCTTACAGAAGAGGAAGAAGGCACAACCATGGCCCTACTCCAGGGAATCTTTGAGCCTGAGTTAGGAGTGACACAAACGCAGATTCCGGTGAAAGCAGTCCAGACTAACCTTCCTTGAGCAATGATGATGTGGCTGCAGTCACTGGGTCCTAGGAAACTGGGACCAGAAGGCTGTTTGCTTAATTTTACATCTCAGGAAAAAAACTGACAGATATTGGATGTAAGCATTTTGGTTCAACCTTTAAAATAATATTCTGGGAGAAGACTCACCTGCCATTCACAAACATGGCCTCTTATGCACTGTGCAGTGAGATTATGAGTGAAATTACGCTAGCGATGTCCCTCTCCAGGCACTGGGCCTGTTCTACCTACGGCTCAACCTGCCCTAGCCGGGCTCGGAATCACTACGGCAGGACTGTGTGGCACCTCGCTTTGGGGCACAATTAAATATAAGGGCACAGTTACAGAATAACAAACTTACAGACATGTCATAGCAAGTTACAATCAAATCACAGCCTCCGCCTGTGCTCCTGCTGCCTGTCACGTAAACAGCCCGCTGAGCTCAGTCAGCCTTGGCTGTCCAGGTCCAGCTGCTTTTCTTCTGATAATGCGCTGGGCCAACATGACTACTCCCAGCTTATGTTTCCCTTAACTAAGAAAATATATTGCTTCCGTCTGGCTTCAAGGACTTTGGATGGGGTGAAGTAACCCAGTCAAAGACACTTGTTAACTCTGCCTGCTCCACTTGAACCCTCTCCTCTCATCTCCAGGATGTTCGTATGTTATGATAAACAACTCCTTTTAAGCAACTGTATTTAGAGTCAGTTTATCTGACAATCTATGACTTAATTCAATCCATGTAACCAATCATGGTATGCCCTGTACTTCCTGCTTGCAAACTGTATTTAAACTGAACCTGAAACTGCCTGAGGGCTGATCATTTGGAACTGAGATTCCCATCAGCCTGCAAGCATAATACACAGTTGCCTTCTAGATTCTTCAGCGTGAAGAGTCTTCCACTTGGTTTGATATTGGTTTTTCTGTAACATTGGTAAGGGGGATCCTCACTGCTCCCAAAGATGAGCCATAGGATGAGGCAAAACACCAACCCTGATTTCCAGTGAGGAAGAAGGGTGCGGAAGAAAACTAAATGTGTTCATGTTTCTTCATTCAGTTTCCCTTACACAAACATGGTGGCATAGTACATGGCCTCCAGGAGTTTATTGTGTAGTAAAAACACAGAAGCATCTGATTACAGAGGAAGAGAAAAGAGAAAGGAGTAAGGGGCACATGGGAGAGGGAGGAGAGGAGAAAGTATAAGAGAAAACAAGAGTAGAGTATGGTCAGGGGCACTCACTGACCATAGTGGCATCACATTGTCAGCATGGGTGACCATCGGGGCCTTCATGTACCCCGCAGCAGACATTGCGGGCAGTGCCCGCGACGTTTATGCTGCTGTATGAGCTCATAGCTTCTGTCCTGCTGCTCACTTTATACTGAGGCACTGAAGTGAATACACAGAAGTGAACGTTATAGAAAAGCTTCAAGAATCAAGGGCTAGTTGGTTTGAAATAAATATTTTCAAACCCTGAGAATCTCTGAAACAGAAGTTACTGTACGTCTTATGGAGAAAAGGGGTCCTAACCTGGCTGTTAAAAGAGGAACAGATTCTGAGCATGTAGGAAGAAGGATGAGAAGGTATTCTTCAAAAAGAAGAGCTTGGTTAGAGATTATATAGTAACAGAGGGGATGCAAGCAGGTAAAAGAAGCAGAATGTAGGTGGGAAACATTCCAGAGAAGCATTGATAAGAACCAGAAAAAAGACTGCTCCAGAAACAAGGACCACAAATCCTGTATTTCCATATATATTTAAACATTTATATTTGTTTATATTATAAAAATAATTATATAAGATTTCTGTATGTGTGGTTATGTAAAATTTATACATATCTACTCTTCATAAAACTCACTGAATTAGATGCTAATACGCTCCCACTTTAGTCAAGAATTTCAGAAGTGAAAAGTTGCTGATTTGTGTCATGATAGAAAGTAAGTAATGGTAAAACCACGATCCAAATTCAAAAATTTTTCTTGAATTTCAAAATCAGCAGTCTCTCCCTATACCACAGTGTCTCCTACAGTGTGGCATCTTTAATCACGGACCCAGGTCAGGCCTAAAAGCAGAATCTTTTGTTAACTGCTGTGTTGATGCCGCCATCAAAGTATAGGTTCACAGCGGGGCCCCTAAATCCACAGGGCTGCCTCTCCTCCTCCTCCTCACCCCTGAAACGTTCCTTCTGAGATCCCCCCGTCTTTATGGGCATCTATTTTTCAGCCCCCACTGTCCACACACCTCCCACTGCTCCTTCGCACCTTCACACACACGCGCCTGAGTACTGGAAGAGCCCCCTGCAGAAGCTGCCCACGCAGCCCCGGCCGGGGTGGCTCTCTGGGGACTGTGAGGGGGCTCTCAGCACACACAGCCCTGGGCGCAGGACATCCTCCCTCCAACCTGCTGCCTACCCCCCAGCGCCGGGCCATCACCACGGTCAGCGTACCTGTTGGGCAAGACGGAGGGCGCTGAGGTGGTCAGGTTTGTTGGCACACACTGCTCCGTCGATAAAGGCAGGGGCCGTGACTTAGACTCTGGTGCGGGGTACACGAAGGCCCCGATGGTCACCCATGCTGACAATGTGATGCCAGTAAGGAGGCCGCCTAGAGCACCCTTGACGGTGGGAAAGGGGAGAAGGGAATGAGACTGGACCAGGCCATCCAGGGAAAGAACAAGGAGACAAGGCGTCCTCTGCCCAGAGATGGGGTCCACCTCCAGCCCTGGTCACATGACTGGTGCAGCCCACCAGCCTCCTATCAATGCCGCGGTGTGTTTTCTTTGTGGCAGAAGTTGTTCCTTACAGGAAGAGACCGGAGAGCTCCGTCATGATGGAGAGTTTCCCAGCATTTAGATTTCTGAGTACGTTTTTCTCGCTTTAGTTTCTTGTTCTTAATGCTTTAAAAGAGCTTAAACCTCATTCCTTATAGAAGAAATTCAGAAATTAAAGAAAACTTCAGATAAAGGAGATGACATAGCCACATTTTCATAACAGCAATTGCCCTGAAAAGCTTGCCAATTTCATAGCTTTTGTTGAGTTTAAATGCTAGAAAGTGGAGTGAGAAGTCCTGCTTTTGAGAGTTGTGTTTCTGCAGAAGCAATGAGACGTCAAGGACGAATATCTCCCGTAAGGGAAAAAGATGCGATCACACAGCCCAAGACCACAAAATCCAGTGCCGAGGCTTCCGGTAGGGCTGCGAAGCTGGGCTTTCCTGGTGACCAGAAACAGCTTGCCATACACAACCAGATCGATATTTTAGGCTTTGTGCACCCCACAGGGTCTGTGGCTACCATTCAGCTGCACCACGGTAGCACACAAGCAACCACAGACAGCAGTGAAACCAAAGAAACCGGCCGTCTTCCGGGGAAGACTGGGACGCTGGCATCTGGGTTTGATATAACGTGGTAGTCACAGGTTGCAGTGTAGAACTCTTCTTTCACTGAGTATAGGTTCCACTAAAGTTACAGCGTACAATCCACTAAAACCTCCTGTCGCTACTGTGTAGATTTCTGGGGCTCAGGAACTGTCTTCCATTATTATCCCCAAGGGCATCCATAACCCTGGAACCCAATATTCTAATGCTACAGGACAGCAGCAGACGCGGTACACACGTCATTCTACTTATTCAACCCAGGAGACTTATTAGGGAGATGTCAGGGGCAGCCAGGGAGCCATGGCACCTCATCAGGTGAGCAGACTTGGGGTGCAGGGGGTGCCCTGCAATATGCACATAAACAGACTCAGGGCTCCCAGAGTTAAAAGACGTTCTGAACATATATGCACGTAAGTAGGTAGATAACAATGTTGTTAGAATGAGAAAATTGTAATGCTTTTAACGTTTCAAAAGTATCACTGTGGGCAACACAGTCGGGACCCCTTCTGTCTCTCTCTCACACAGAAGCTTTCTTTCTCTCAATAAATATATTCTGCTCTTTACCTCCATTGTTCCTAAAATTCATTCTTCGATTTTAGAGAACATGAACTTGTACGGATATCTACTAGGTCCGGAGCAGGCTTAAAGGGCAGTGACTCTTCCCGTAGGGGATTGGGATTCACCTGTATCATTTAGAAGTCTTCCATGGAGATCATCGGATGGAGACCAGACAAAGCTGTACACCTACCCAAGATGAAAATGCCTGATGTCTACCTAGGGCCTTTAGACAGACCTTCTGCAGAGTATCCCTGGCTGCTGGCAAAAAACTATGACCTCCTTCAGCCTGAGTAAGCCAGATTGATCATTTCCTATTTCTCCCTCATGGCAGTTCAGGTTACTTCTTCAGATGGGAGAATGTTACAGGTAGCTGAGTTAGATAGCAATATTAGAGGCAGTCAGACAGGGCTGGACCCTCAAAGGGGCCAGGACAGGAGACCAGATGTCTTGAAACCTTTGAGGAGACAGACACCTCTGCTTTGGGGCCAGATCTCAAGACAAGGCAAAACAAATGCAACCACACCCTAAAAATAAATATCAGGGATTTATATGCAAAATAGGTATGGATCACCTTGAGGAAGCCAGGAGTCACCATCCCAACCCCCTATAGGAAGAGTCACTGCTCTTTAGGCATGTCCACCTACTACACGACTCACTTCCCTGTTTGTGATTTAATCCATTTTACATAAAAATTAATCTTATTGATTGACCACAGTTCTGTCCCACCTCATGCCCATCTGTCTTGTGAGTTCCCATCTTGGACCTGTCTTACTTGTGGTTTTGCTCTACAAAAGTCCTTAGAAAAGATGGAGTCTTTGACAACCTACTTGGGACCTCTTTTATCTCTTCCCCAACAGAAGATTCTTTTTTTCTATCAATAAATATACTGTGATATTTAAAACAATTTAAATATCATTCTATTACCTTTCCAAATAAATGTTCATTTGAGTCATTCTCCACACAGTGATGCAACTAACATCTACTTGAAAACATGTCATTAGCTTGCCAGGCAGGCACTGTGAGGGAGTCCCAGCTGCCAGCAGGAAACCAGGTGTGTCCCTTCCCCCTTCCCCCGGTATACACAAACTAATTAGTTCAATAAGATGAGTTATTTTAGGGAACTAGAGAAAAAATGACATTTACATGAATTTTCAAACTTTAAATTTGTAAAGTTGTACTTGAACACGCTGTCTCTGAACCCACTTCATTTAGAGAAGAGTCAGTGTTACCCTTAGAGGGTCAGTTTTGATGGGTGCTGGAGCAGTCTGTAGTTCCTGCACACTCTTCTCTCTCTTCTGTATTGTTTGTTTGTTTGTTTCTAAAATGACTTTGTTGATGTCAGACATGGGAGGGGTCAGGTCTTGTTTAAATTCTATCATGAACTCATCCTGTCAGAGACAAATACCTTTTCCACATAGGGATGAGAGGAGAAAGAAAATGCCAAAGTCTCCAGTTCGAACTGAGAATCTCAGGGAGGAGGGCAGGGTCCTTACCTTCCAGTTCACAAAGGGAAACAGGAGTCCCAAGGAGAACAAGCCCAGCATGGGTCCCCCACACATGCCGTGGATGCTGAGGGAAGCCTGCGGGACAAAGACAGCTGGTAAACCACCTCCCACTGCCTCTGGGACCCACCTGGACCGACCCTCCTTGGGCCCAGGGTGACACCAGGCCCTTGTCCTCACCCTGCCGTTCATTAACTGCCTGCTTTCTGTAAGCCAGTGGTGGAGCCAAAGGTAACAATTGTGTAAAAGAAGAAAAATTATATATACACACACTTGTGCCTGAGTGTGCATACAAGCGCGCGTGTGTTTGTAAAGGGGAAAAACCAATGAATGCATTTCACTTGAGATGGAGCTAACTGATCTGTCTTATTTTTATCTTAGCAAAAAGGGATTTTTGGCTGGGGCTATAGCTCAGTGGTAGAGTTCTTACTTAGAACATCAAAGACCATCAAAGCACCTACCGGCTTTCATACAGAGCCTGAGGAAAGGACGTGCTGCTGTTTAGAGGAGAAAAAGGCTCTTGACAAGACTCACATTCTAAGCATAACCCCACCACACATCACCAGGATCCGGTGAACTTTCTGTTAGTAACTCAAATTCATTCCACCTCAGAAATGTCTTCTTTCTCCTCACAGAAGGATAGGACCAGCATCCCCTCTGGTTGTTATGGAAGTTTTTGTCTATGACCTTTTCGGGTTAAATGATAGAGAACTGCGTGCCTCAGCTTTGCCTTTGACAGCCTGAATGCAAGTGGAATCAGCACTTTCCTCAGCTTCGATCTTAACATGTTTGGAATTTCCTTGGCTGTTTGATGGTAACATTAACTCACATTTTCTGTGGTTGGTGAAGTTGGGATTTGTGAGCGATTATATAGGCAAGTCAATAAAATAGGAAACACATTTCTCTCTCCTTAGAGAGAAAAAATTGATAAACTCTTATAAAGTCATTAAACAGAATGCCTCACAGGGAAAAAAGAGTACAAGAGTTTCTGAATTTAACTATGTGTGTATATACATATACATATACATATTCAATTATAACTTACACATATATTTCTGTAGTAGAGAGGAAAAAATGTTTGGCTTTTTCCTTTTTCTTGTCATATTCATGCTTAATTGGAGGAAGAGTTAAAATTCACCTAATTCGGCATCCTCCTCAAAGCTCAAATCCAATCTGTGATACCCCACAAGTAGAGGGCAAGGGCCAAGTGATGTGTTCTGGGGTCAAGGCTATTTTGGGTTTCAGCAAGGCAGTTAGCATTGCTGTCTGTGCCTCACATTGCTCATACACATGGGGGCAACATAATACCCACCCGAGGTTTGCTTTGGTTGTTTGTTGATGAATATTCAATGTAGAATCCATGAAAATGCAGGACACGCTGCCTGACGCCCATGGTGCTCATGCCGAAGACCCCGGAACATGGGCTGCTCACTGTGTCACCACTGTTTATCTGCATGGGCTGCTCACTGTGTCACCACTGTTTATCTGCATCCCCTGCTCTGGAGATCTGGTTTCCGAGCCCTGTGCTCTGATTAGGAATGTGCTGAGGTCTACAAGGTGCTTTCTAAGGTTGAGGTAGCAATGTGTCTCAGAGTCACCACAGACCTGAAAGGAACCAGCTGGTAACGTGCAGGACAGAAGGGTCTCGGGAAAGGTGACTGCATGGATGCTCTGCTGATCGCGAGTTCACCCTGGGAAGGCTCGGGGCCACATGGCTGTGGTGAGACAGGTGTGCTCACCGCGGGTCCCCAGCGCAGGTCACCAGGCTAATGTGTGCTGTGGACCCGTGAGAGAGGCTGCAGCATGCTGTTTTCCAGTCTCTCACCATGGAGAATGACTTCCTTAGCGGTTTTCACAATAGGGTGTTCTCTTTACACTCTTCGGGTAAAGCAGTAGCTTAGCACCACAGAAACAACATGAAATGAATCCCAAACCCCACAGACACAAGCCATAAGTAGAGGGAGGTTTGTGGGAAGGTGACATAAAACCTGGTTTTCCCTGCCACCTGTGTCAGTGGGACTGGGATGTCCTTTATTCTGTACAGAAAATCAGAATGTATTGATTTGTGAAGATCTGTTTGGAAAATTAAAGAAGCAAACTGCAGGTGTCTTTCTGCACTCATCAAAGTCAGATGAGCTCAGAGAAATGAGGGCACTCTCAGAGACAAACACCTCTCCAGGACTCAGATCGGGCCCTTATTCCTTGCACACCAGCGTCTTCTGCCCTGCTGAGCTGCATGGCGCACATTTTAGCCACCAAGGAAGGATCCTCTGCTGAATTAGCACGAGGAGGTGAGGGCCTTCCCCTCCCCCACCTGACTGTAACTGTGGTTTCCCAACCACCCTTGCCTGTTCCTGGGCCCTCGCATCATCATTTCTGAAAATGCAAATATATCTGAACTGTAACAGTTTAGTGATTCGGGTGATCTCCATGGTTGGAGGGTGGCACTACTTTAAAAGTGCTCACTGCAGTAAAAAAGAGAAAGCAAGGAAGGGCAGTGTATCTGAGGAAATTTGGAAATTTTCCTGCATACTGGGAAAATAAACCTTTAAAAATGCTTCTGAGGGCCCTGTAGACAAACCTGCCAGCTTGCCAGTTCTCTGTGAGGTTGAGGAGCTCTCAGGGTGCCTTAAACATTGTAAAGAGATTAATAAGCATCTGTTATCACAGGGAAGGTTCCTAACTTAGAGAAGATGCTATATTTCTAGTACCAAAAGTTACCTGCTGCAGACAAGCAGACACCGCATCTCTCACTTCTCCCAGCCCTGTTCCTGAACTTTAATAGGGAAGTGATAAAACATGGACAAGTGGTCCTCAGGTAGGAATGGCTTCTGGAAACCAGAGAACATTCCATAAATTCCTTGTTTACTAAGACTGGTGACAGTAATTCTGTAATTACTAGCATTGTATAAGTAACGGCATTTCTTTATGTTGCTAGTAATTAAGGAATTTATAGATTCTCTTCTGTAAATTGCTGTCATATTTGTTCAAAGCCTATTTGGTGCCAAAAATACTTCAAAAGTGCTCCAATTTCACAAAGACACAGAAGAAACCTCTTCTGTGGGGTTGAAGTAGAGTCAGAAGATTTGCTTGTCTGAGGATTTTGAGTCGGACAATTCACGGCAAAGGGGCGGAATGACCAGGAGGCTTGGAGCCAATGTGAGACCCTGAGCAGGACATTGTGACCCTCCTTGTGACCCTGTGCAATGCGAAGGTGTTTACAGGACCTCCCTTGGGCTCCCCTAGCCCTGATATCTTGTGACACCGACACGAGATACGTGAGAAGCAGTCCAGCCTCGATGACAGGCAGCGGAGGGGCTGCATCCTAGTTCCACTCCTCACCAACTGTGTCACTGTGGGGTAATCTTCAGTTTCTTTGGCGAGAATATTGATGCATCGGTTCTGTCCCCTCTTACAGAACAGATGGAGACGAGCTGAGTTAATGCATTTTAGCCCTTACGTAAACATCCTGAGATTGCATGCAGGTAAGTGGTGATTATCATTCTTATATTTTGAGTGGTTTTCCTAGGATGTAGCATTTCTAACCTTAACAGAATGTACATTGTCTTTATCTCATTAAAGGTTTCTAAAACCCATTTTGTTGCATTTAACGTGTTTGCCTTATTTGTCATCAATGCGAGCCAGGGGCTTGGGCACAGGTAATGCATGTGAAAAGAGAGGGGAGAACCAGGCGTGAAATTACTACTTGTCACCCCTGCATTACCTGCACGACGCTCCCCATGAGGGAAGCCGCCACAGCCATGGACGTGCACAGGACACCGAACAGGAGACCTGGAAGAGACAGAAGGTGGGACCTGAAACTTCTCCCAGGGGCCCTTGGCTTGGAGGCCACCCCTGGGCCCCAGGCAGAACCGTGTCTGATGCCAGGGACAGCAGGGAGGACCATGCTCAGCCTGCGGCCACCGCGGGCCCAGGAGTGGCCCAGAGGGGATCTCTCTGCCAGGCACAGGCTCTGGCAGGTCAGGTAGGATGAACGGGACTTTCTCAGACTTCAGAAGAAATCTGTCACATGGCAGCAACAGGCAGAAGTACAAAGGGACCCACCAAATCCAGGCAAAGTGAGTGGGGGTTTATTCTAGGTCAGCTTCTCACTGCATCCCAGGGGAAGAAAGCTGCCGACTGCCTTGGAATTCAGACAGGTTTTCACCTTTAACTTTCCGCATGACACTGTACTCCCCCTAGGCGCACAGTCCCGGAAGGCTTTTCCGTTTTTCCCCTCAGTGGTTTGTTCACATCATCATCAGTGTCCTCCGTCACATCTCTTAATGACTGCTTTGTCCACGGCCACACAGGAGCTTCAGTCGTGACATTCAATACACTCAAGAGCCCACATGAGAGGCAGTGCAGTGTATTTTTAGTCATGTTATAAGATGATGTCTGCCTTTAAATGATCTTTTAAGACTATCATCGATTTGTTTCAAAGTCAGCTCAGAAGCACATGTAAATACATCCCGAGTTCCTACATTAACCCGTAAACTAAGAAAAGGAGTGGCAGACAGAGAGGTGGAGACAGTGACAGACACAGTGACAGAAACGGACAGAAGCCTGCTTTGTGCATTCTCTCTGAACTCTGTGCCAGCTAAATTCCCAGCTCAAGTTCCCATGTGGTGAGGCGGTCACTTGTATTGAATTGTAACCAAAGGTTGGGCCATAACCAGGCACCAGCGCTGTAAGATTAGAACTGGATTCCTACCCTGAGGACCTCCCAGTCAAACGAGGGACTACAGACCATAAATCAACTCATCCAACAATCTACCCAAGGCAGTAGAAGAGTCTCTAGGACTCTGTGCTAGGTGTCTGTCAGTACTGTATTATTATTTTATTCCCGACTTTCTATATGTTAATTGATCATTCATTATGACAAACTCACTCGTGAATTCAGAATAACAACTTTTGATACCACATTTTTTAACCTCTCAATAAACCAAGGAGAAAAAAGGTAACTCACAGGAGCACCATACACGAAGCATGACCAACAAACACCTGTCAGATTCTGACATGGTTCCCATCATCTCTAAGGGATGGTCAGACCCAAGCAACCAGCATTGCCCTGGCTCTGCACTGCTTCCTGTCCCAGGAGCACTCCTCCTGCCCGGCGCAGAGAAAAGAAGCATTTCTCTTCCCACTGACAGCTGTCTTGCTGGGCCAACAGGAAACTGTTCAAATGAGACTCGAGGGCGGACCCCTTTAATTTGCAGTTTCTGTGATTTTGTACTGGTAAAGAATTGATTTCAGCTGTCTGAAAAGGGGGGACTTTAGGGAAACCTGGGAGTTCTAGGGTTCTCAGTGTTCCCCAAGAGACTCACATAGTCATAGCGTGAGCCATTGGGAGGTGATGGATCGTGGGGGCCAACGGCTGACTTGTGATGTGGAGGTGGGGTCTGGCTGGAGGTGGCAGATTGTGGGAGCATGGCCTTAGGGCTGTCTCCCTCCCTGCCTTTCCCTTGACCTCTCTCTACCTCCTGCTCCCACACTTCGAGCAGTCATCCTCCTCCACGCCCCTTTGCCATGCGGCCTCTCCTTGCAGCCAGCCGACTCTGGACTGAACCTTCTACAAACTGTGAGCCAGAATATACTTCCTCTTTTAAATTGTGAGTGTCAGGTATTGTGTCCCAGTGATAAGAAAAGTGACAAAGTCAGGGTTCCATTGAGACCCAGAGTGTATCACCCCACAAACAGAAATAAAGATGGGAAGAAGGAAAATTACTCTTCTGCTATTAGGGAGAACTTAGACCATGAATAGAGAAAAGCAAGACTCAACTAATTGACACAAGTCAGCAACTGTGTGTTTGCCATCAACTATAGCCCATGAGAAATGAGGGCAAGGAAGGGAATGAATCTACTAATCTAAAAGCTCCAATACTCAGTAAAGAGTATAATGTCTGGAAATAGTTCAACTAGAGAACCAGCACAAAAGCCAGCACTTAAAATTGGCAGTTTCAGTATGAAGGAAGAATACCTAGGATCAATGAGGCATAAATCAAGGGAAAACACAGGAGAATTTTTTTTAAAAAGTAAAAAAGGATACAGCAACAAGAAGTTTAAATGATGATGCATTCAGGTATGATAAGAAATCACTAAAAGGAAATTAAAAGCCCTGATATCCCTAGAAATTTTACTTCTAGCATTTTAACAAAAAGCAATGAACACATGTTACAAAAAGACTTGTACAAGATTATTCATAATGCCTTCAAATTGACACAGTACAGCTCCCTCCGTAGAAACACAGCTGGCTTTCCATACCCATGGTTCCGAATCCACAGATTCAATCGACTGTGAACTGAAAATAGTTTTTAAAATGCATCTGTACCAAACAAGTACAGACTTCTATTGTTACTCCCCAAAGAACAGAGTACAATGCTGACACAGCATTGACAGATAACTTAGTTACTTTTCTCATTGCTGGGACAAAATACCCTACACCGGAAGTCAAAGGAGGAAGGCTTTATTTAGATCACAGTTTGTAGAGGTTTCAGTCCATGGGTGGTCAACTTGGGGTGGCACAGCGCACAGGCATCATAGAGGAGAAACAGGTCATGGTGGACAGAAGGTAGTAAAGCCACAAAGGCTGACCACAGCTCTTTCTATCCCTCATATCTTATCAGGCTGCTTAAGGTGAGTAGCATTCACTGCCTTAATCCTAGTGCCCTTGGTACTAGCATTGCATCATGAATCAATTCCAGGGTCACATACTCTAGATCCAGCCACCTCTCAAAAAGCCCTGCCTAAGACCTTATGAGGCTTTGGAGGGACATCTGGATGCAAGCCATAAAAACACTGTATTTTGTATTATAAGTAACCTGGAGATACTTGAATGTATATTGGAGGATGTGCATAAGTTGTGTGTAAATACTACTCCATTTTACATAAGGAACTTGGGTATCCTGAAATTTTAATATCCGTAGGTACCTTGGAACCAATCCCTTGTGGACACTGAGGATTGGCTACAGATAAATATAAAAATATAAACAGAACCTGCTGTTCTCTGATATCCACATATGTGGGATATCCATATATGCATGCTCATCAATGATGAAGAAAGAACTATGGACACACAAAACAACACATATAAATCTCAAAAACATTGTGCTTGAAATGAGTCCTCTATTACAAAGAAAGAATCAGTACTATGTGATTTTGCTTGTATGCAGCTTGAGTAAAAATGAAATTAGTCTATTGTGGGGGGAAAATCTACGTTACTATTGCTTCCAGAGGGCAAATAGTAGCAGAGAATTAACATAAATGGCACAGGAGAAGTTTCCATGGTGACAGTGAGGTATTATATCTTGAAAAGTAGTTAGTTTACATAGGTACATGCATTTGGCAAACCAAGCAAATCTACACTTAACGTTTGTTTATTTCATAGTAGGTGATTTTTTATATTCCTAAAAGCAATTTGAAATTAATACTTCTGTTAGCAATATGCATGCTAAAATGACCAGGGGAAAATGTGCTGATTTCTTCAGTTATTTTTAAATGTTTCAAAGATATGATGGATTAGTGGATAAACAGAGAATGGGACGCACAGATATAAAGCAAGTTTGGGAAGATGCCAGTAGAGAATGTAAATGTAGGATGTATGAGAGTTCATGGAGAAGTCCCTTAGACTTGGCTGTATAATCAATTTTTAAAATAAACTATAAAGAACAAAACACAATAGTGGAATTTAAATTATTATCAAGAGATTTAGGTTTCAGAAATTTCAAACTAACACTGAGAAAAACATGAATTCTTTACTCATCTAGGGGGAAAAGTCATCAAAAGAAGAGAAAAAGCAAAGGAGATACCAAACAAGCAAATTATATTAGAAGAACGGTTAAAAACAAGAGGAATTCTAGCTACAAGGGAGTTAAGATGGGACCATGAGTTTGAGACCAGTGTAGGCAGCATAATAGGATCCCATCTCTAAACAAACAAATAAGTTTAAATTATAATATAACTAGTAATATTTACTGCTGATAACTGTGCTTCCTGTCAAACCAATTTAAATTGCATGAATCAATAGGAGTTGAGTAAATGACCAAAAAGCTTCTCAATATGGATAATAAAAGATATTACAGGGAAAAGATGCTATCACAGTATCAGGAGAGGTAGGAGAGGAAGGGACAGGGAAGAGAATGAGAAGAGCAGCTGTGAGGAGGAGGTAGAGGCACTGAAGGAGGAAAATGTGTTATGGCTTGGGTCTTGGTGTCCCCCCAAAACCTCATGCAGTCATGGAGATGGGCTTCCAGAGTTTGTGAAGAGCCCGTGATCCAATGCTGAGATTACGGATGAGAGTGCCATGCCCAAATGGGTGTGGCCTGCATACAATATAAGGGACAGAAAGAATCTTCTATCCGTGCTCCTCCCCTTCGGCTCTTGTTGCTTGTGCTGTCTGCCACCACCATGAACTGCTGCCCTCTGCCATGTGCCACTCTGTCTTGGAACCAGCTGAGTATGGTCTGAAACCTCCACAAACTGTGTACTAAATAAACCTCTCCTTCCTTAATTTTGTGTGTCGGGTATTTTGTCTCAGCAAGGAGAGAAAAGTAGCCAAGACAGCATACATATGATCCAAATGTAAGTCAGAAAACGCATGAGTGAAGGGAAAAATCAGTGCTACTGTTGAGCAGAAAACTTACAAACAAGTCCACTCTTTCTCAGTCTATTTTCAAGTCTAATGTGGGGAGGTACACTATTTTAAAGTTAATCTAGAAAGATGACCTGGCATGGGTAGCTGAAAGAATTATGCATAAATGAAAATACCAATAGAAATACTTTCAGTTTTTAAACTAAAAGTGAAAAATTGGTCTACCAGATAGTCTAAAGAAAATACTACAGAACTATAACTTAAAAAGGTGATGTTAGTCCTGAAATTGATAAATAATTTAAGAAAAATAAGTACACAGCATGAAACATACCTTTTAGCCAAAAGAACTTTATGTTCTGTATTGTTACTCACAAATATATTAGAATCTAGTGATAATAAGTACTGCTAAGAAAATTGGCAGTTCAAGAAAAAAAGCACTAAAATCCTCACCTTAAAGCATAAACAAATATATATATATATATATATATATATATATATATATATATATATATGTTAGATATCAAATTTGAAATATAAAACTATTTATAACCTGGGATGAACTACAAGAAGATAGATGGCTAAAATTTCATTGGGATGCATTTGTAAGTATAATGAAATAATGACATAGTAAAAGAAATGATGCATATACCTGATAAAATATGAAATTAAAATTTCATCATATCAAAAATATATTTTTGAAAAATTAACCTGGGACACATTCTGCAACAGACATATAAAGACCTTTATTTCTTTATATGTAAAGAAATTTTACACACAAGAAAATTTCTCATAGCCCACCACCAAATAAAAAGGTATAAACAGATTTTTCACTAAAATACGAATGTTACTTACCATCTGAAATATATATAAGTGCATGACAAATCAAAAAATTAAGTTCACTTTTGATGCTTTTTACTTATTAATTTGGATAATTTTGAAAATACGCCTGTGAATCCCATAAAGAAATGTATCATTGCTCACTGCGGCCACACATGACCTGTGGTTCACCCTGCTGAAATTATCTTTCTTACTAAGTCTTAGCAAGTGCTAGTGAATCAGTGTTGTTTACCCTGAAGTTCTTTCGGAAGTCCACACCGAGGAAAAACCATACAGACACAGCCAAAGATTTATGTATATGAGTTTTTAATCACAGCATTGTGAAAAATCAAAAAAGAATTTTAAAAGGTGGCCATAGCGTAAAGTTAAGCAAAGAAGCTCCTTCATAGAATATGAAGCCATACGATGATTCATAGACATTTGTGAATCATTCAATAGATTGAATACAATTATTTTCAAAGAACACATACTAACACAGAAAAATGTCCACTGTAGGCACCCAGGGCAAAACAAGCAGGAATACAATTATACATCTATGAAATATGTGATTCAGTGATTAGAATCATCTCATGTAAATTTATTATCACAAAAAGAACAATTATTCTCTGAAGTGCGATTATGGAGTTTGGTTTTAAGAGGTGGTTCTTGAGGAAAGACGTTGGCTCTTATTGGATAGAGGCTTGGGCCTTATCGGACAGAGCATTTTCCCTACTGTGATCAGCACAGCCCAAGCAAAAGCTGCAGCTGTGAGGGGGCCAGGACACCGTGTGACCACAGACTGTGTCTGAAGAGATGATGAGCACAGGGAGAAGGGTGAGGCGCTTCCTGGTACCACCACCACCACCGCCACCGCCACCACCACCGCCGCCACCGTGCCTGCGGGAGAGGACCTACGCCCTTTGGGAGTGCAGCAGGAGCCCTTCCCGGGTCTCCGTGCGCCTGCAGACTTGGAGCTGCATCCCGCAGGGCACACGCAGCACTCTGGGTGCACCCCAGGCACATGTCACCATACCAGACGGAAGGCTCCCCAGCTGTACCTACATAAGCCTTTACTGGTCCAGGTGCTCAGCTTGTCTGACAGGTGGGGAAAGCAGCTCTTGACGAAATCCTCGAAGGTCACGGTTGCTAAGGCGTTGATGCCAGCAGCCACAGTGCTACAGGGAGAGACGAGCAAGACGGTGGTGAACTGTGTGAGGCTGAGCCGGCAGCCTGCCACCCTCAGGGCCCAGGCCAGACTCTGTGCCAAGGGAGGCAGACACAGGTTCTCGTCCTGGAGCCGCAGGTCCCGCGGGGACTGTCTGCTCATTCGTCGGGGCTCCTGTGTTAGTGCTCTGCAGCTCTCCCCCAAGGCCCGTGGGAGAAGCCAGTCTTTCATGGTCTGGTTGCTGTGAATTCATCTCAGCAATGGTTGGTGAGTTCACGGAGGGTAGCAGAAGGGTTCTATGTGTGCGCTTAGGGAGGTGGGAAGTAGAGACCACCCTAGCCCACGAGTCAGCAGTTTATTCATTAATAGTCACTCTCTTCATACACTTTATTCACTCCAGGCACGGAGTGTACACACAGTGGTAACCTGGTAAGATGGGACGCTTAGGCTCTAGAACACAGATATTTCGCGACATATCGTCCTGTTGACAGCTGGGAAGCTGCTGTGAAGGAAAAGAACAAGATGCTCTGGAGGCACTGAAAGCGCCAGAGCGGCAGTGAGAAGCTTCTGCTTAGGAAGCGACAGCTGCAGATAGGCACAGAGAACATCCACGCAGAGCGGGGAGAGACATCGGGGGTGGGGGGGGGTTGCATTCAGATCCCGAAGATGAAGGGGAGTTTATGGCTTCTGCAACCTGAAGCCACCAGAGTGGGGTGGGATCAGTGAGAGAAAGGCAAAAGCAAAACTGCGTAAAAG